>JAFVLL020023119.1:0-14688 GCA_021397915.2 Tor tambroides | reverse complement strand
CAGTTTACAGTAAAATACTGTATATACATTTTACAGTATCTTACTGTACATATTACAGTAAAATACTGTTCAAATTACAGAAATCGGTTACAGTGTATCTACAGTGGATGCGGACGGTAAAGTGGAGCCCCGTTATATTTCTGACGTACCGTAGTACTCCAAGCGCTTGCGCTGTTTCTGACATGAAGGACAAATGGATTTTCCATCATTACAAGCGATGTAAATCCAGTGTAGTCAGTCCCAAGCTGTTGTGGCGTTGTAGACACGGTGTAGGGCAAATCTTGTCAATCCAAATGTAAGAAATGAGTAAAATAAAACAACCTCAATAGAATGGCGCCAAAGAGGCCGTTACAGCAAATACAGTAGTATACAGCAATTTTTAAAAAATACAGTAAGTCTCTGTATGTGGGGTCTGACGTCACAGAAAATTCCCATAATGCAAAGGGTATTACAGTTATTTACTGTAAAGGGAATTTGCAGTATTATACTGGGTGATATACAGTAAATAACTGTAGAAGTTACAGAAATGTCTAACAGTGAATGCTACTTTGAATGTTCTCTGAACCAGCTGAATCTAGTAAGTAATGTTTAAAAAACAGTTAACAAATGATTTAATGAATTAATTAAAAGTTTCAGAGAAACGTTCTATGAATGATGTATAAATAACATTTTTGTGCTAACATTTTGAGAATGTTATTAAAGACCAGATAACTTCTGAATGTTCTGTTAATGTTACTGGAAGAATATTTGTTCATAACCGTTAGCCAAAGTTATTAGAACATTCCCTGTTAGCTGGGAAGACCCGAAAGAAAGGATGATAAAAGTATCTCCATACAACTTGTGCACTATATTTTAAGCAAAATGGCCGGTTTGATGGCAGATTTGAGAGCTCAGCAAAGAAAGTTTATAGGCAAATAATGAATTTGGTCTGTTTCTCATACAAATCACCTCAAAAGTTAGGCACACAAGTCATTTAGACTATTTTTATGAAAATGTTGTCCTTTTCACTATCATCATGTAAAAAAAAAAAGGCCTACACATTCTTCAATATTTCTCCTTTTTTGCTCCATGAAAAAAATAAAAAGTCATATGGGTTTGGAATGACATGAGGGTGAATAAATGATTTTCATTTTCGAGTGAACTATTCCCTCACTTAACTTTTAGGTTCATACATTTAAATAAATGTGGTGGCAGTTTCAGCCTCACATTCCCTGCCATTTTTCTACAACTGAAAAGGTCAACAGAGAATTCCTCCTCATCTATAGCACAAGGGGTTATGGGCATTATAAACCCAAAGGCATACACAGATGCACACTCTGAAAATCCACTGTAAATAATACACCCTCCAGCCAATTTTGGCACACATAGGACACACTAATCCAAATCTTGCATACAATTTAGCATGCACACTGTTGGGACAAAGTATGCAAATTAGGGTGCAGCCAACAGGATCTCAGATAGTATTTCAACAGAGAAATATCTTATCCATCACCTGTCAGATTAGCTTTTGTGGAGGCACCACTGATGTAACCAAATTTTAGGCATGGATTTTGTGTCAAATCTTTATGGGTTAAGTGCCGTGCCAAAGTCAAATAAATCATTTGAATTTTAAATGTAATTTCTCCACCTGTAAAGGAAATGAAATGCACGTTTGGTAATGATTTGTGTCCTACATCTCACCTCCCCCTTTATATTCTTGAATTATGTCATAAATTCATAAGAGATGCTGATAACCTGCACCATCCCCCAGCATGACAATATTTGCAATTTTTTGCTTGGTTTGAGTAGGGTTGGGACTTAAAACGTAAAAAAGGACAACATCCAACCTGTCAGGCAAGGCAGTTTTACTGTACCGAGGCAATTTGCCCCTTATTGCTGAAGGTGTGAGTAGGAGGAGAAAAAAAGAGACAGCTGTGTCAGACTTGTTTGCTTTACATTTTCGCCTGCTGTCCCTTTGAAATGCTAAGTGTTAGTCATAGTGCATACTGCAAAAATATTGTGTGTTATACTACCATCCTTGTAATGTCAGTCAAGGACTGGAAGACATCCTCTAAGACTGTGTAATGCACTGCTGTTCAAAAGTTTGGGGTTGGTAAGATTTGTAAAAAGATTTGTCACTTATGCGCACCAAGGCTGCAATTATTTGATAAAAATACAACAACAACAACAATAATAATAATAATAATAATAAATCTCACTGACCCCTTACTGAACTTTTGTATGTGTGTGTGTTTTGGTGGCCTGTTTGAATTTTACTTTACTTAGTGTAATTTCTTACAGTCATATTGCTTTTAAGAAAAGTGAATGTAAGCAAATGGCATCTACGTTAGGATAAGAAAAGAAAAATGCTAAATCTGTGGTAAGCTCAAATACAGCAATATCACTTTTTTAAACATTAGAGGAAATACAGAAGATCACTTCCCTTGATGGATAGCACCTAAACACACCACAAAAGCTTGCCATAAATCATTGTTTGTAATCACATCTAATGTTATGTGCAGATACTGTGTACACTTTTTAGTCACTAGCTGTTTCCCCCTCTCAGTGAATGAGAGTGCCACTCTTGCAAATTAGTAGGAAAAAGTATTTTCCTTATTTCTATAAATGCAATACCCAACTTGACACTATCTGTCATGTTACGGATAATAGAAAATTAGATTAATTTGTGTCCAGTCCAATATTTGTTGATGCTGTATACTGCAGGATATCATGTCATATTAAAACGAGAAGTGTTTAATGAGCTCTTCTCAGTGGGAGTTCATGCAAGGATCAAAGAATGGATCTTCGCTGAGTCTCAGATGTTTAGAAGAACATTTCTGTAGGCAGTATGTATACTGTAACTACACAAATCATCAGATTTGTACTAAAATGGTTAATTTTCAGTTTTTGAAATGGGAAAAATGTGTACGAACACATACAGTACTTATTTTTTGGAAAGGCTTCAATAAAGGGTTCAAAATGAATAACAAATTCTACCAAATAATAGGAAAAATATTTAGCAGACAAAGTCTCTCCTCGCGTCTGCTGCATAACGGCACAATAATATACATAAATCTCTAATATCACTACGCAATGAGTAATGAGTATGTGAAGTGAATGAGTGTAAACTCTACTAATAAAATGAGAGCAAATCAAATACCCACATTACTGTCTGTGTGCGTCTCTCAGAAATCAAAGCTTGCCAAGAGTAATATCAACCAAGATACTGAATCATACACATTTTCTGCTATTTGATATTTACTTTTTTAACTTTGTACAATATGATTGAATACATATATTATTAGAATATCAATATTTTCAGTCAATATTTTCGTTCCATGTTCTGCTGGCCGCACACTAGATGATTTTCAAATCTTAAACGATTTTAAAACAATGGGAGACCACAGACATGAAGACAGTTCAACCGAATTTTAGCGATATAATCTTCTGAATGCACACACTAGACGATTCGACCAGACCATGAGACCACACTTGTTGATTGTAGGAACGATTTCACAGTGACACGTGATTTCACAGAGACTTGCGAGATCAAATGTGACTATAGAAGAAAAACAAATGGAGAATAATCGACACTGTCAGCTGGCTCTCCTGGCACGCGTTCTGTTTCACAGTGAAAAACGAAGCATAAAAAGAATATGGGTGATGTACTCTGCTTTCAAGACATTTTTGTGGCTGCTAAGTTTCAGCTATAGAAGCACGTAACATCCGTCAGGTGAGTCTTGTTTTTTGGACAAAAACTTGTTTGCGACAAGCCTCGAATCGGGCCACATCCCCCGTTCAGGGGCGCAAATCGGCCTTAAAATCGGCCTTAAAATCGTCTAGTGTGTGGCCAGCCTAATCAGCTATTTTATATAAAAGTCTACTTATTTGAGGTTATGGATGATTTTTCTTCTTGAGAAAAAAAATCCATTTTATTTAACATAGTTTGTTAAATGTAAACTATGAATGGAAAAAGAATTACATTTAAAGCATACTTCACATGTAATTTGGCTAACTTTCTGGTTAAGCCCCACCCACATCCGGTTTTATCTGCATACAAATAATTTTAAGATTTTTAGATTGCTACTGATTCAGATATTTGCTCCGCTGCACACTCAACTGTAGACAATACATTTATTTTAACATTTTGGCATTAAAATCAATTGTTTTCTAGCTCAATTCTCGAGCAAGGCTTATGATCGTGTTTTAAGTTCTTGTTGTATAATGACGGTCGTTGTAAAAGCGCCATGGTCTAACTCATCGTTCACACATCCAGGTTTCAGAGAGGGCAAGCAATTAAGTCTAGAGCTGCAGTGAGGTTATCGTTCAGCCCATGACACTATAATGAAGAAGGCAACCTCAAGTCTCTCAGAAGCCACAGCCACAGAAAGTTTCTAGAGGGCATAAAACAAGAGAAAACTACTAAAAAACACGGCTAACTTAACTTAAAGACCAATTTTATTAGCTGGTTACACAGGGTAAAGTTTAGCAATGCCTTGCTGTTGAGAAGTGATTAAAAGATTATGCACTGAAAGGCGAATCCCAAAAGCCCTCTCATTATCCGAGAATTATTGCAGACATGACAGAATCACAGGAACATCAGTGGGAATGCTTTCCGTTATCTAATGTTAAGATTACAGCAATTTAGATCCAATCTCTCTGTGTGTTCCAGATCTTCACCCAGCAGAGAAGACTGATTAATATAAGAGCAGCTCTACGTCATTGTCTTCTCATTTCATGAAGCATACACTCTGAAGAAGCCACAAGGGCTGTGTATTTATAATGCATGGGTATTTCAGTAATGTTATTGTTTATTAGATGTTACAGGATGAATAATTTAACTTCACAGGAGTATATAAATGATAAACAAGCGAGGGTTCTTTTTGATGTCTTGTTCTTTTTTTATCAACAACCGCTGACTCATTTCAAAGCATTTCTTCTGACATTTTACTGGACTTTTCAAATGCCTCTTAGGTATGAATCACATTCACTGTGGTTTGGGATAAAAACGAACAGAAATCCTTTGGTGCATCACTGAACACTTAAAAAAGAGAAAAGTTACTAATAACGCCAATTTAAAAAGTACTAACAATGCCAATGCTCTTAAATAATGCCCTGTATTCAGATTTATGGCATCCTCTGCACTCCCGGCTAACTCATCCATTAATTATACTGCATATAACTGTGCAAATAAGAGCATATAGTGCTTAAGTCTACACTATGGAAAATTAAAATGATTACTGTGCAGTAATGCATTCTTTTTGTAATTGCATTCTTTGACCTGAACTGAAATCCAGGAAATGCCTTTAATACTTTAAAGCGGCATACAAAATATAAAAGATAAAATGTAGTGTTTGTAAGCAGTTAAAATGTGTCTCTGAAAGAGTAATTGTTGTTTGTCTGACACTGGTAATTCATCTATCCGCCCTCCATCTCATCTGCTGATGAGCCGCACTTTACAGTCAAAGCACCTCATGATGTTGATTCATCTCTGTCCCAGTGTTAATTAGGGTCATTCTCAACAAGTTTTCTTTAAAATGACATCAAATCACAACACACATACACACACACACACACACACATATGATTGTGTATGTATATCCATGCAGTCATATAATAATAAACAAGGCTGGTGTGTTTGCATGTAATTCTAGGGAAATGGGCTTAATGCTGAATGTGAGAGTTTTAGAATTCAAAGGATTTACAATCAATGTCATTTGCTTTTTGTTTTTCATTGCCCTCCAACAGAACAAAAAATCCAGTACTGCTACCATAAGCAAGCCACATGAATAAAAACTATATTCCATTTCAATTCATCATGCACTGTTGACATAAATGAATTGCTGCCCAAACATCCAGTGTATTCTTACGAGAATCAATGTATCAAAAATGCCTCACAAATTAAATAACCTCATAAGTCAAATGAGAATATATATATATATATATATATATATATATACACACACACACACACACACACACACACACACACACAATGAATGTTTAGTTGATTAGCATAAAAAATACATAAATTATACACAATAAGATGTCTCTATACACATATAACACTTTCATACATGTTTCCTATGTCTTCATTCTCAGTTCAAACATTGTAATGAAAGGCTAAAGTTAATTATGGCTCTGGTTTCACATTCCAGTCTCAAAGAATTGTTGTTACATATTTGTTTAAAGATAGGTCATGTTGTCTGAGCAACATGCAAATGAATCAGCAGTTAGTTCAGCGAATGTGAATATGTAATTGCTGCCTGTTCTCCTTTATGGGGACATAAGAAATATTCTCTCTCTCAAACACACACATACACAACATGTTTATTACTTCAAAATGTTATTTTTCCCAAGAATATTATACAGTAGATATTGTATATCTAAAAAAAACCTCATTTGTTTACTTGAAGAGTTCATTTTTGTATTAATATAAAACGTAATTCAGGTTTGTGCCTGCCTTATCTCTGTTTTTCATTAAATACACAGATTAAATCTTGCCTGAAAATTAAATCTGTGAACTATTTTAATTTAATCTAGATTAATTTCACACTTCAGTGTCAATAATGGTTATATTATCAGCAGGAACAAGAAATTGTTGGATGATAATATTTGATTTTCAATTTGTACTTTTATTGAGAAATTATGCACATTTATTAGAACACATTTTATTATTCAGTGACAAATCCATCGATCATTTTCAAAATAAGATCTTTTGATTAGCTTTGATGAACCCTCAGTTAGAATGACAGTGATAATTTGATGTGGGTGTCATGCAGATATGAATAATTCTACAAACACCATTAGGAAAATAAATTAAAAATAAATCTAAAACCAAAGCATCTGCTAAACACAAGAGCATTTGAATGTGAATCACTTTGGTATATTTTAAAATGATTATTCCTTATTAACAATAAGCATTGCACCATAGGGAGTCTATTGGGGGTGCATGATTTTTATTGTGAACACCCAAATACAATGTTTGTTGTAGAATCTGGCAGAAAGATGTGTCTGAAAGTATGTTGAAGCAACAAACATGTGGCTGTTGTAATTAATCACTGGAGACATTTAGGCACAGATGATTGAGCAATTATTTTGCCAGCAAATATCATGATCTAGAACATTACACAATCAATGTGGTCTGCGAAATACACCATTTTCACAGGCCCATGTTTCATCTCCTTGTAAAAACTGTTACAATACTCAATACTTTTCAAACATGAAAATAATACCAGACGTTTTGCTTCAGAATATTACATTCGTTACACATTCGAGTTCAAAGCAAAATTCTCAGGGTATCAGACTGTGGCACGGTCTTAGCCAGTTCCCTTTCAAATCTCTTTGCTCCTTTGCTTCTTTCGAATTACACACCAAAAACAAAACTGGATGAAGAAATGCAGCACTTTACAGCTTTGAACAGGGAAGCTGTAAATCTGGCATTCTTGCCTACACAATAAAGCTTCATTTTCGTTTTATATTTCTTTTGGCCTTTATGAGAGTTATTTCTTGGAATGATGCTCCCTGGTTCAGCTCAGTTTCACACAGTTTGACTGAAACAAACTATGTTCTTATCAAGAACAGACCAGACCAAGTGCATATTTGATCCATCGCCGGGACTGGGCATTTTTCAAGGAATATTGGATTGTTAAGAAATACAATATGTTGGTAGCTACCATAATACACATATTTTAGTGGAAGGTCATAGCTGGTACCTATATAAATCCCTTCACTGAGGCCACATCTGTGTTCTATCAGAGTTCAAGACGTTAAGCTCAGAGTCCATGAGAGTAAATATTTTCTGTTACATGAGTTTATTTCATGTTGACATTCTTCTCAGCTGAGAGGATGGAAGCTTTGTGCTCTTGAATTAAAGATGATTTCCTCAGTGTTAAAGCAGCATGAAATTGCATCTGTTTGAGAGTGCTTCCTGAGACCCACACTTCTCCAGTCAATTCTCATGTCATTGCCCAAATGGTTCCTAGGGAAGCTGAGGACATGGACTTTTTCAATTAGAAACTGCTGCTGGTTGCTGGTTTCTCAGCTATGGAGGGGCATGGCAAAGTTATGTGGACAAAAATGATGAAAAACTCTCCCTAACAATATCAAAAGCAGAGAAAAAAACAGTTTCAATGCGAAAGTACTCAATAAATTATTCACTTAACTTGCTGCAACCTGTTCTGCGGTGTGAGTGGAGCTAAACTTGGAGAAAAGAAAAAGAAAGAAAAAGTAAAAGAAAACTTTTACTGCTTTGTCACGTCACATTTGGTGGAGGCCAACAACTCTGTTTACACAACTCACAGATATTCCCATTTCTGATAAGGTCCATACCGTGGAACATATGCAGAGCTTGATTGCATGTTTGACAACTGGCAAGAGACTGAAGTAATTTGTATGCTAATTGCATGCTTCCTTTCTTGCCTATATTTGCGTTTCAAGGGAAACATAGCAAAACCTTCCTCAAAAAAGTTTGAGGAAATGATGTGTTTACATATTAGATTTTGCCAGAAGACATGCAAATTCATGCCATTTATGTCAATATAACTGTATTATTTGCTCAGATAAATTTCCTGACACATGACTCCCAGGCTCTTGGCTGAAATATCAGCCAAGAACTCACTCCAAACTTTTAAAGAAATAGTGATGGCCATGTCTCAGCCAATGCTGCCAATTAGAGTGGCATAAAGCAACTTGACATACAGAGAATGTCAATCCATCACAAGCAAGCCACCCTCAGTGGGAACCATCCTCAAGAGTGGCAAGCAGCAATGAGTTGAGGAGGATGAAAAAATATAAATAAAAATCTTGCCAAACTAAGCTGTCCTCTGGTGAGTTGTGGTGCAAAGATTCCCAAGGCATCTGTGGTGCAGCCTTATCCAGATAGCTGGCTAGCATGTCTAAGATACTGCGAGCAAGGCAATTAGCTGCTGCTCTAGAGAATATCATTCTCCTTTAATGATTCTTTTTCTCTCCTTCTTACCATCAGTACCTTACTCAAGTTTGTCTCACCAATTTTAATTCACCTATCATAATAAAAGAAAGTACAGACCTTATGTATAGGTACTGTTCTTTGTGGAATGGCAAGAAGTATTCTTTCACCAGTTACAGTAATTTTAAATTAGATTACAAAAGAAAATATTCTGCCTTATATTTCCTGCAACTAATCATATGGAACAGTTTTCACTAAACCAAAAAGGACAGCCAAGCAGCCCATTTGTCCCCTTGGAATAGGAGCCACACTCAGTGTCCACTGTATTCTCATTTTGTGTAACCAAAGATAAACAAGTCTATTGCAGGTGGACAAAACTGATGACAGTGGGCAATTTTGAGAAACAAGAAGTGCCAAAGTTTGTAATAGTGAGTTACACCTGTCAGTGGTTGAGCTATAACAATGTGAAACTGTTATTGTTGGTAATGTTGTTCTGCTGGCAGTGCTCAAAAATAATAAACAATTGTGCTAACTTCACTTTACATTCAACATACACTATCTTTCAAAAGTTTGGGTCTGTAAGATTTTCTAATGTTTTTAAATTATGTTTGTCATGCTCACCAAGGTTGCATTTATTTAATAAAAAATACAGTAGCAATAATATTGCAAAATAACTGCTTTCTATTGTAATACATTTTGCATACATACATACATACATACATACACACACACATATATATATATATATATATATATATATAGCTTGCAACCTAGTCTCATGGCATTTTCGTACCTGGGTGCACTTTTTAGCGAGACATGAAATACGTGCCAATAACTACATATTACTGCAGTTTCAGTTTCCAAAAGACACAAATACTAGAGGCAGTAAAACTCCGACACCTTTTACTCCTTTTCACACAAATTTACAGAGTTTTGATTAATAAAGCCTATTTTTCGCACAATTACTTTAAGAATATAATGTTACGACTTCAAAACAATATTAATATGCTAGGAGGTTTGAAAACTGATACTTTGGAATGTTAGCATCGCACATATCCAGCCTCGTATCTATGAGTTTTCATAGACGGCAGGTTTGTTCGGTAGCTCACGGAGTACGGAGTTGTACTTAGGAGGCCAGGAGCTCCAGATCGTATCCCGTGTAACTATGGTTCGACAAAACACTTCAAATCTACATAAAAGGAAGTTGAAATGGCACGGATGCATCAACAAATACGTTTTTATACCAGTTTTGCATTTGTTAACACTATCGGGTAGGTTTAGGGTTGGGTTTGGTGTAGGGCATATTTCCAACACGATAGAGCATTAACGTTTAGGGACAGACCCCGGATATTTGAATTCTGAACCGCTGCAATACGTACCTGTAGCAACATAATAAAAACACAGCAATACGTACCTATATCAACATAATAAAAACGTGCCAGGGTTCACGTATTTAACCTGTGTTTTAGCGCTACTCAGTGGACATTTCTCTTTGAAACTGCGGCGAAACGTGCAGTAAGGTACGTAAAACGGTGTCGCACAGAAAGTACATATTGCAACACACACACACACACACACACACACACACACACATATATATATATATATATATATATATATAAATAATCTTACTGACCCCAAACTTGGACAATAGTGTAATTGAATGAATGAATGAATGAATGAATATTGCATTTTTCATTTAAAACATCTAAAATCATTTAAATTATATACATTATCTTGAAAAGAAAACTTGTTTAGGATTAATTAATTAAATGTTGCCATTTCCTCTTTAAAGCATATCTAACAAAAAAAAAAATGAGGTTCAAGCCTATAACACGAAAGCGTTATTTTGAAAATGCTGTTTTTCAAGAAAATTTTTATTGTTTAAGAATGAAAACAAAACAAAAATACTTTAGTTTTTGGTCACACTTTACTTTAAGTACAAACCATTAACTATGACTTTTGCCTCAATAAACTACTAATTTGCTGACTATTAATAGTAAGGTAGTTGTAAAGTTTAGATATTAGGAAGGATTAGGAATGTATAATATGCTCATGCAGAATATGTGCTTTATTAGTACTAATAAACAGCCAGTATGTTATTAATAGGCATGTTAATAAGCAACTAGTTAATAGTGAGAGTTGGTCCCTAAACTAAAGTGTTATCAAGTTTTATTTTTTTATTTTATTTATTTATTTTTTCAGTGTAAAAGATTCACTTTCAACACCTGCATCAAAGGAATGATGCTGCTGTTGCTAGCAAAGCACACCTGTAAAGTCAGAGCACTTTCACAATTTTTTGCAGTGCTATCCAACCAGAATAACTCAAATCTGCAATAATACATTGGCCACCTGTACGTGAGCTACACAGTTTGGGTCTCATAACTCTTGCCTTTCAAGAAATTTCAGGGTAAAAATGTTCCTGCCACAAGTGACTCAGGAGAGGTTGAATAAGTAATCAGTCAATGCCAGAAGGACTTGTGAATTCAGCATTAATGAGTTTGCAGCTTGACTGTGCTCACTCAAGAGCAGCCGTGCTCTGTGAAACAAAGAGCACCCTTATTCCTATGGAACCGCACATGCCATTATATTAATAAATGTCCTACATGCTGAGAGTTGACTCACCTCTACGCATGGTAGACAGTCCTCTGACAAACTAAACATCGTCAGAGTACATTTGTACTCTGTATATGACTGTCATCACAAACTAGAAATATGAACAACTGCAGAGCTGCTTTTTCATGTACAATTACACAAAAGATGCCAGTCCATAATTGTGCTCGAATGTATAATCAGTGTTTTTTTTGCTTGTCTGCTTTCTGTGAGCATGAGTTAGACAGCCCTTGAGAAGATGATCTGTAGGGTAATGAATTCAAAGGCAAAGTTTTCTCTTTTATTGTCACGAAATCCATGAATAAATTGTATGCTAGACAGCATTGTGTACTAACACGTTCACGTTTGACGTGGCATATGTCTCCTTTCACCTCAAAGCACAAGTCTAAACATCAATCAAAGTCCTTGCCTATTTTTGTTAAATAAACTTTCCTCTCCCCTTTGTTCTGTTTTTTTTTCTCTTTGCTAGGTGACAGCATCTCCGAGAGAACGACTCAAGGAGGGGATCTGCACACATTTTTTTTAGTTTCTTAAGAATGCAGAACTGAATAATTCACTCTTTCTTCATTATCCATGTTCGTGTGCACTTTTACATGTAACGCTACACACACACACACACACACACACACACGCACACACACACACACACACATATATATATATATATATATATATTTTTTTTTTTTTGTAGTCATTTTGTAGTCATATGTTTTTGTAGTCATTATTTCATCTTGCTCTGTTTTTGATGGAAAAATATTTAGAAGATTTGTTTGTTAGAAATGTGTGGCAATGGGATATTGTTTGGTCAATGTTATGAATTTGTGTTCATGTTTAATTGGAGATTAATCTAAAGATTGAATAAAAATGTATCATAACCATTTCTGTAAAATTAGCATATTCCAATAAGTCTCTCAATACGTTACAATAATACTTTAAATGAGAACATTTGCCTCTGAAATCTAGTATTAAATGATGGGATGAGAGGAGACAGTGGGGACTTTCTTCAACTTCCAAAGTATAATTAATTTACTGATTTCAAATAAAAAATGAGGCATGCAACAGATGTGTGGCGGTCTTTTGTTCAACACTCATTATTTTATACTCCAATTATTTTGCCTTAATGACTTGAGATATTACTGGTCATATGCTTTCATTTTTTTCTGCAGATTGGAGAAAAGTGATTATGTTTAGTCTTACCTGGATATATTCTGCTGAAAGATGGCTGGCAATGGCAGAAGTTACAATATTTGAAGAACAATGGCGGAAGTTACAACATTTGAAGGTATAGGCACACAATGGACATAATGTAGAAAGATTATATAATTAAAATGATCAAGCATGAAAAGCCATCTTTATTTATTAAAGCATTCACTATCATGCATTTACTGTGTGAGCAAACTCCGACCTCCACGTTTCATATATTTCTTATAGAATTAAGTATTAGTGGCATACGGACTCCCATGAAATGATATTTCAGATATTCCAGTTCAAAGCCCTGCTGATTGATGCAGTCAGAGGGAGGTAATTAACGCAAGCCAATGATCCAAAATATCTTCATCTTTTTTATCCCGGAAGAGTTTGCTTCCCCAGTGAGAGAGAAGCCTTGGGCAAGGACTTGGGTCTCAGTGGAGGATAAAAGTGAAGGGTATGAACTGAAAGGTGGGGGAGAGCCAGGTGGGGAGCCTTCCTGCCCTCTTCTCCTATCTTCAATAGCATAGCCAGGAAGCCTTGATTGACATTTGTTGATTTTTTTCCCTTGAAGAGCAACAAAGGCCGGGGGATTCTACCATCATAGCATGACTTAGACTTTTTGTGGGCATTGATAATGCAGTCCTATGATCCAGACATACCCAGTGTGCACACCGAGCTCGGTCTTCGTCATCATGCCTTGTAAGAATAATTATTTTCATATTTCTTCAGAAATGAAATGCATGAGAATTTAAAGTGCATGACTAATGATCATTTGGTTGTGCAACAGTGTTTCTTTAAAGTGTAAGTTTTTTTTTCTCGATAACTTTTTAATTAGTGTTCTTTTACAACATATAATATTTCTAACACACAAAAATACTCTACATATAATATTTAAAGCAAATATTTAGAATGATGTAGTGATTTATTAATGAGAATGTGCTCTGTTCTTCAACTAATCATAATGAAAAAAGAAAATCTTACTACATAAAAAATTACTCTGAAAAAAGCATTCTCTTTATAAATGCATTTAACACACTGATCTGACATTGACTGTCTTTGTTGAGGATGTAGCATGTGACTTCTAATGGCATGGCTCATGAACGAATCCTTCCATGATCAAAAGATATTTCTGAAAAGCTCGGGAAAATGGTTGTCAGCACTAATGAGGTTGGAAAGAGTTACAAAACAATTGCTACTAAAAAGACTAAGACGAAGACATTCATTAATCTTCAGTCAAAAGTATGAGAAGATTTTCAACACCACTCCTACTCGGATCAGCGTCCAGCAAAAAATCAGTACAAGGACGAGTTATACAACGCTTCAAGAGGATTACAGACATTTCATGAAAAACTGAGCACTCTATGCACATACAGTATTCGAAACATTAAATTTCAAGTCCATTTGGGCCTCATTAGCTAATAATGTTGTTCAATTTGCGATTTTATGTACATAGAAAAAGTTCTAAGGTAAAACATTGGCGGGGTTCGCACATCAGTTTGTAACTTATCCTCATTTTAACTTTGACAAATTCTAAATGAGGGAGTGCACATGCATGGAGCTACTAATTTACATAAAACACACCCAAACCATGTCCATATTAGGGTTTCCCTTGATACTTTTGTAGAATCACTTTCAACTAATCATTTTATTTCATTTCTAATAATTAACAACAATGTTGTGCAATATTATTTGCACAACATTATTCTTTACACACACACACACACACACACACACACACACACACACACACACACACACGTTTGTTTTTGTGGTTTACGGGGACTCTCCATAGGCGTAATGGTTTTTATACCGTACAAACTGTATGGGCTATTGCCCTACACCAACCCTACACCTAAACCTACCCCTTACAGGAAACTTTGTGCACCATTTAGTATGTTTTTTAAGCCTTTTGAATTACGGGGACATAGGCAGTGTCCTCATAAACCACCTTCAAATTGTAATACCTCTGTCATACC
>JAFVLL020023117.1:0-11708 GCA_021397915.2 Tor tambroides | reverse complement strand
ACTGCGTTTTAAATGCTTCCAGAATTTGACTGCTCATTTATGTATTTTTCTAATTTGTGAATGTTTGCCTGACTCTCCCCTGCATGCATTATTTGTGGATATAGAGCAGATGTTTGATTTAAGTGACGCCAGCGGCTGCAGATCATTCCAGACTGAATGCAGGTTTATTGGTGTAAATGTTGAATAACGTCCGTTTGTCTCACTCCACGCTTTTGGGAAAGATGTCGCTTACATTTACTTTCAGTGTACATTGAGTTAATGAGGTTGTAGGTTTTATTTCTTAATCTACTTTCAAAATGTTTGTAAAATAATCCTTGTTGACAGATTGAATCCAATGAAGTTGATAAAACATGCAAACATTTTGCTTGTAATTTGAACAGCGTGTTATTCACTAAAAATCTAATCTGACTAATAGTCTGTGTGTCGTGATGAAGTCCAGGAGTTTATTATACTACAGAATAACTTTCACAGAAATATCTCTCTGTAATTACTGGCTCTCCGTTTTTAAAGACGATAGCTGTTATCAGTGCTTGATACCTGATGAATCAGAGATGTGACCGACATCCACACATTTAATTACAGTCGATTGGAATTTAGTGCTGCTTTGTTTTATCATTTCATTCAACATCCCATCAGATCCAGATACTAAGTCTAATGGATTTTAGTTATCTTTGATTGTAATTACTGTGAGTTGATTTATATTGTGCTTTTGTGGTTCTGTTTGGGTTCTATGCTGTGTTTCACAGCAGAGTAGATGAATCTCTCTGTGTTTCTGAATAGGCAGTATTCTGAGATTTTCATGGACGTCTTGACACGAATCTTGGATGGATGTAAGATTTAGTCCAGTTTTCTGGACAACATTTCTCAGTGATCTGTATATTTTGTGCATTCTTTCAGAAAGTGGAGCCCTGTCTCAGTTTTTTTCTGATCTCAATGACAGCCATGTTTTCCTGTTTCTGCTGGTTTCTATAGTCATGATGTGTCTTTGTTGTCTCTATAGTGAGTTTGCACCTGCTCAGTATTGTATCTGATACTGCACTGAGGATCTTTCATGTCGTTCTGTATTTTTAGGGTCAGAGGAACCTGCTCCTGCCCTGTAGACAACATCACGTCTCACAGAGAGAGAAAGAGATGCTGCTTATTGATCTCTCCTGTTGATTGTGAGAAAGACATTGAATCAGACCAGAGGAACAGCAGGGGATGAAGGAACCGATGCTGAGAGGAATAGAGAGTCAGGGAATGATGGCAGAGAGTATGAGAGGAAGGGTCATGATACTGTGTGTTCTTTTATAGTTCTGAAGCAAAGCGAATGATCTATTCACTGTCGTGCACAGATGCTTTGTGTGTGTGTGTGTGTGTGTGTGTGTGTGTTTCATTGCATTAGATTATACAGCATATAGTGAAATCAGTGCAATCAGTCTGGTTATCCACATGTCCACAAGAGTGAAAACCTCAGCAGTTCTGATGGATTAAACCCAGTTCAGTCACCATACAATAATCACGCTTTCTGTTTATCGAAGCGTGCTCTGCGATAATGGTTGACTGCATGATTTAAGTGAGTGCAAAGAAGTGTTTACTCATGCCAGTGTCAGGTGTTTTCTGTGAATTTGTGCACCATACAGATTTTAAAAGACCAAAGCATCCAGTCATCTTGACTAAAAAGAAAATGTTACAAATCTCTTTATTTCTCTTATGGATGATTGAATAGGATGAACAGAATATGTGGATCAAAAACCATACATGCTTCACAGGACGTACAACACTGTATGTTCATCTTTACACTTTACAGAATCGTAATATTTTTATCGTATGTCATTGGTTACGCAAACTGAAATGAAGATTCAGGCGGGTGTGATGTTTGCTTTTATAGTGACAGAAGCTGCTGGTGTAATTCTGTCAAAGAATGAGATGTTTTAGTTACTCTAGTCACCCGTTCCACCCACATAATGCTGCTGAATTCATAATTCATTGGCTCATTTGCATGTCTTTCATAGCACTCATATATTTCCAAGATGTGCTTTAAAAAGAGCCTAGCTAGTCTGAGCATTCATTCAGCTCACTCTCAGACAATGTGCTGTGGAGCGAATCCCAAGCTTCTCTTTTAAACAGATCAGCACGTTTTATTCATTATTCATTTGTTTGTGAGAAGTATTACTGATACATTTTCACTGCTCCGGAGAGTTGCTCTTCCACCTGAAATAAAGAAAGATGAGAGATTAGGGTGTTTCATATGTAGGTTTATTCCATTCCAGCTGCTCTGTCAACGTGCTTCATCTGTTTGTCTCTTGAGAGGACCGCGGTTCTTGCTGTAAATATTATTGTTAGAATGTAATAACAGGTCAACATATTTCAGCCCAATTTCAGCTGAATGCATTGAAGCATGCAGTACATAGTACAGTAGATTTACGCTCTGTCCAGTGTTGCCAAGTCCACGGCTACTTTAACAACCGCGGGTTAAAGCGACCCCAATAACGTGATATACCAAAACACATGTATTTTACTCCCCGGAACGTGATTTTTACTGGGGACCCCCCTCGAAATGCGATTGGGCTAGTTTTGAGTTGCAACTGGGCGGGTTTTGTTGTGAAAACCTGGCTCCGTCAGATGTAACACTGATGCATAGTGCACACAAAACTGGATTTTTATGTTCTGAAATGTAATAAGTTCTTATCTGATTGACTGTCTATATGTAACTACCATGAGTAATGGCACATTTGTGTTTGTCCATGAAAACAAATTTGTGTCCCACTTTATATTAGGTGGCCTTAACTACTATGTACTTACATTTAAATTAATCATTTGATACACTTATTGTGTACATACATGTTTTTACATTGTACTTATATTTTTAAAAATACCTATATGTGTCACGAGTCTGATCTGTTTTCGTTTAGTTATGTCTCTGTCAACCTGCCTAGTTTGTCCCAATGATTATTAGTTAATTAGTCCCGCACCTGTTTCTGTTCTCCCGTGATTATGTTCAGCCTTTATAACCTGAGTTCTCCCTTGTTCCAATGTCTGCTATTGTATGTGTTACACTTGACGTTTTCTTCAAGTGAAGCTTATTGTTTGATATACCTACCTGCCGTGTGTGCATTCCTGGGAGCCCAAACGTAAAAGAATAGCAGACCGAAACAGTATAGTTAGCGGCGTTTTTCTTTTGTTTGTTTTTGTTTTCCCTCTCCTGTTATGGATCTTCCCGCCGTCCGACTCCAGTGCCTGGAGCAGAAGGACCGTTCGCTGGAGGAATATACAAGGGACTTTCTTGATCTGGCGTGCCTTACCCACTTCCAAGACCGCACGCTCTGTGTTTTTTACATCGTCAACCTGAACGAGCAGTGTAAGGCACGCCTACCAGCGAACGGTCCTAAGGAGAATTTCGCCGCTTGTGTGGAGTGGGTGCTGGAGAATAATGGACTGTTTTTTTCCGTCGGCCCTGCTGAGGACAGCTCCAGCCCCACTCCTGATCCAGAGCCCAGCCAGCCCTCACCATCTTGCTGCACGGAGTGTTCGCCAGAGCCCACCGCAGCCGCAGAGCCCGAGCCGGCCACGATTGTAGAGCCCACATCAATTAAAGGGACAGAGCCACTCATCGCCCCGGAGCCGGAACTCAACGCGACTGACCAGGTGTGTGAGCCACCAACATCGTGCGTCGTGGGAGTTATAGTGGAGATGGAGGGAATGGATAAATCCCCAGCCCACACTTCCACCACTGAGGGTGAGCAGCAACTGGTTTCTGGAGACTATTTTGAGGATCTGTTGGACATCTTTGAGAAGGATCTTATTGACTGGTTTGGGGAGGTATTACCCAGTCCTGAATCTCCTGTGTCTCCGCTGGTCCCGTCCAGCCCTGAATCTCCTGCGTCTCCGCTGGTCCCGTCCTGTACCCCTTCCTCAGACAACTCCTCGAAGAATGTCTTGAAGATCCCTCCCAGCCTCCCTCTCCCTCCTCCTCTGTACCAGCCAACCAGTCCATCAGTCCTTCCTCCGCTGCCTCAGGAAGACCCCTCAGCTCACCCTCAGCACGCCATGTCCGGTGGATCAGTTGAGCTTCGGGGCTCCCTACGACCAGCTACCTCGGGGTTGGAGGATCCCCAGTCCTCGCCTCCAGCCTGCGAGACCCGGACTCCACCTCGGCCCTCCGATCCATCGGCTCCACCTTGGCTCTTGGCTCCCTCGTCTCCACCGTGGCCCGTCATTCCACCAGCTCCACCGGGCTCCCTCGTCTCTCCGGCTCCGCCTTGGTCAGTCGTCGACCATCCGCCGCCTCAGGACTCCACTCCTCTGGCTTCGCCTTGTCACTCCGCCCCTCCGGCTCTGTCAGGCTCCTCCATCCCTCCGGCTCCGCCTTCATCCTCTGTCACTCCGGCTCCGCCGCGTCATTCCGGATCCCTGCCTACGCCTCCTTCGCCCAAGCCGCCGGCTCCGCCTAGGCCCTCCGGATCCTCCATGTCACCCAGGCTCTGCGGCTGCTCTGCTCCAACCTGGGCTCCTACTCCACCGGCGTCATCTCCGTCAGTCGGCCCCCTGGTGTCGGTGGTCCAGTCTCCACCATGGCTCCTCCCTCCGTCGACTCCACCGTGGGCCGCCACCCTGGCTGACCGCTGGGTTTCCTCCTGGCTCCTCCTGCTCCGGGCTCTTCCCTGGTTCCTCCCACCCTCCACTCCCCCTTGGACTGTTTTGGACTCTTTTTGTTTTTGCCCCTTTTCTGCTCCACGCCTGCCTCCTGAGCCCCCACCCTCCCTCCTCTGTTGGACTGTTTTTCGGCGCGGGGACGCGCCGTTCCGGGAGGGGGCGAACTGTCACGAGTCTGATCTGTTGCTGAAGGTGTTCCTGTGGTCAACCTGCCTAGTTTGTCCTGGCCTGACACAGTTGACAGTCCCACCTGTTTGTTCTCCCGTGATTATGTTCAGCCTTTATAACCTGAGTTCTCCCTTGTTCCAATGTCTGCTATTGTATGTGTTACACCTGACGTTTTCTTCAAGTAAAGCTTATTGTTTGATATACCTACCTGCCGTGTGTGCATTCCTGGGAGCCCAAACGTAACAATATGTAGTTACATCTGTAATTAATTTCTGTAATTACATTTATAATTTACTCTGTTGATCCATCCCTTACACCTTAACCCACCCTTAAACCTACCCATACCACCAAACCTGTCCCTAACCTTACCCATATCCCACCTCAATAGCAGTAAAAGTGTTTTGTGTGACAGGATGAGTTTTATTATGGTTTGTTGATTCATTAGAATCAGTTTCCATTTTAATCCTTGCGTATTTCAAATGGGAAGACACGCCCACTGGCGTTGAGTGGCATCTTGTCATTGATCACACCTGGTGGCTCAATCATTGAGGTGCGTTCTAGTGGAGGCCCAGTGGCTTTATAAGAAGCAAGTCTGAGTGTGGCATGGTGATTCCGCTCTGTGGGCCGTAAAGGTCCAGGGGTTTATGTCTTGTCGCGTTCCCCTGGGATGTGTGTGTGTGTCTGAAGTGATGAGTACAGGTAGCGTAAAGCTTACTGTTGTCTAAGAATGAGGTGCGGCCTGAGAGCGCTAGCTGTTGTTTCATAAACAATGTATCTACGGCTGTTTCTTACACTGGTTTCATCTACGGCTGTTCGTATGGCTGTTTTCGTATACTGTCAGATCCTACTGTTTCATGGTCCTCTGTATGCAGCTGACTGTGTGGTCGTCACAGTGCTGAACTGCTGCTTCCCTGAGTGTTCTGTGCATATATCCACAGGTGAACGTCTGACGAGCTGTGGTACTGAAGCTTAATAGAAGGAGAGAGTATTTGGTGTTTTTGGTATAATTTCTTTTCTTGGTTTGTCATTTGCTTTAAGAATCTTTTTGCACTGATGTTGTTGTGTTGTGTGGTGTGTCCCTTCTGTTAACGCTAGATTTATTATGGTCTCTTTGTAACTGTGGGTATTTAATTGGTAAACTGCTGATGAAACCATTCTTTAGAATGTTTTAGAATTGATTTTTGTGTAAAATAAATGCATTATTTTGGTAAGTCACGTCTCTTGCTCCTTTAGTAGAATTGAACCTGTTTCCTTGAGTAGCACCTGAGGGTGCATAGTATTTCACTGGGTGCAAGTCCTAGGGTGGCGTAGTCATCTCTCTAGTGTTACATTGTCTGTTGCGCGACGCCACGTTGCTACATTTGCAATACAATAAGTACATTGTACTTATTTTTTGATGTAAGTACATAGTAGTTAAGGCCACCTAATATAAAGTGTGACCCAAATTTGTGTTTACAGCATACCAGGTCAGCAAAGACAGAGCTGGAATTATTTTCTGGATTTCTGCATTTGGCAGGTTAGTGATCATTGAAAGATTTGATTTGAGCTTAATCTAAGGCACTGTGTAGCAAATAAGGAAGATACCCACTCGCAGAAGTGTATGGTATATTCTGCTTTGTTTGTTGTTTTCTGATTTATGTCTGTGAAATAAGTATTTCTTGTTTTTTTTCCCCTGCTCCATACTGAGTTTCTACATATTTTCAGCTATTTTTATGTCAGTATTGAATAGTAAAGCATGTAAAACAACAAAAACAAAAAAGTGATTGGACACTTTAAGTGGCTCTTTCTGTCTATGCGAGGTTTTCCTGATCAGAATAAGCAATGATACAGAAGCCTGGCACTGCAGGACTCAGGGGTTTAAGGTCTGTCCTCGGTTGATGTCAGTCTGTTTGAGGTGAGAGAGAGAGTTATTTCTGTGTGCAGTGAAGGTTAAAGGTTTAGCTCAGAGAGCAGCGGCTTCCCTTCGGGCTTCAGACAGGCACTGTTTCATCGTAGGTCATTAAAGGCTCGCTGAAGAACCAGGAGCGCTAAGGATCGCTGCCTTCAGAACTCCCTAGGTTTCAGTACGCTTTAGACAAGCACTTGCTTTGTCCCACTGGTGCACACTAAGTAGATAAGACATCCGCTCCACTAGGGCTTTGTTTATATAACAGGGCAAACCTTGGATCTTTACACTTCTGAGCCGCAGACTGAGGAAGACATACTGGACTTTGCTCTGGCGGAAAATGCCAAACACCACAAGGCTTTCTTTTTCACACTCTTGATCTTGCATCGATATCTATTTATTCATTTAGCCAACATTTTTATCCAAAACCACATACAAATGAGTTAAAATACCAGCAGTTTATCATTTAAGAGAGCTGATACTCACAGTAATGGCAAGTAGAAGAATCTAGAGTGGGGAAAGTAGAGGGTTCAGGAGCAGTGAAGTTTTGTCAAAAGAAAAATGTATGTTACTGTTAGGGTTGCCAGGTCTGTGAAAAAAACACCAACCCAATTGCAATTCAAAACTAGCCCAATCGCTTTTTTCTGTGGTTTAAGTAGCCCAATTTTTACAGCGTTCAAGTAGCCCAATTGACAGCCCTAGTTACTGTCAGCAAATTTTATTTATTTTTATTATTTAATGATTAACTTGCATCTGCTGGTCATAGTGGCGTTCGTGACCACCCGTGTGTAGAGTAACACAGCTTTGCTTTCTTATGAGTATGCATGCTTATCAGAGATGGAAACTTGAGTCTGCGACTTGGACTCGAGTTGCACTTAAGTCGCATAAATAAAGACTTGAGACTTGACTTGGACTCGTGACTCGTGAGACTCGTAAAAAACGCAAGTCATTTGGTATAGGAGTTTATATGAATGTATCTCTGAGGGAAACTGGCTGTCTTAAAAAAAGTTTAGATGGTATTTTCTTTTCATCTTGCCTCTGTATAATGCATATTAAAGTAGTGTTCATAACCGCAGCGCTGCTTCATTAAACGATGTTTAATTGCTGTTCAAGCGCCACCTGCTGACAGAGAGTGAATCTGCATTAATTCAGCCTATCTGCTGTTTTGTTTCGTACAGATGTTTTATGTAGAATAGTTTCACAAAACTAAAGTCAGACCATTTTGTTTTTGCTTCAAATTTCGAAATTAAACAATCCAGTTTAGATTAAAAACTGCTCATGCTGGATGTATGCAGCCTCCTTGTTTGGATTGTGTTGTGTTTAAAATACAGTAGTTGCCTCTAATTTTAAATTGAAAAAAGAGCACAGACAAAACCTTAGTTTGTTTATATGAGATTTATTTCATTTGTGTAATTCATTTGATTAATTGGGGTTTGTTTTAAAATTTAGTTTTGTTGTTTGACATATTTCAATTTTACAAAGAAATGTGCAGCATTTTATCTGACAATTAATAAATGGACAACTTTTCATTTCTAATTTCTTAAATTTTGTTAACGTTTTTTTTTGGTTGTTGTTGAGAAAATCGTATCGTGAAATCAGTATTTCAAAACTGATTTAGCCTCAATAACCAGCTGAAAGAACTGCTGCTAATAAATAGAACAAAGACTTGAGACATGACTTGGACTCCACCTCAAAGACTTGAGACATGACTTGGACTCCACCTCAAAGACTTGAGACTTGACTTGACTTGACCTCAAAGACTTGAGACTTGACTTGGACTTGGACCTCAAAGACTTGAGACTTGACTTGGACCTCAGAGACTTGAGACTTGACTTAGACTTGACCTCAGAGACTTAAGACATGACTTGGACTTGACCTCAAAGACTTGAGACTTGACTTGGACTCCGCTTTAAAGACATGAGACTTGACTTAGACTTGACCTCAAAGACTTGAGACTTGACTTGGACTTGGACCTCAGAGACTTGTGAACATGTCTGAATGCTTATAAAGAATGTTTTCATCTTCAGGTTAGTACTTTTATAAGTGTGTTGACATGTACAACTGCCATGTCAGTGGTGCAGAAATCCTGTTTGGTTTAGCTAGCTATACGGTTTTATGACTCTCTGATATGAAGGTTGAAAGGTTAATTAGTGAAGAGAGGCAGACAGACTCATGCAGAACACTGTGAACATGTTGCTTCTGGCATCTGTTTATAGCTCTGTTCTGTTTGTAAGTTTCATTTCTCTAATGACACAAATGCTAATTACCATCTACTGTTGGTAGAACACATAAGAGCAATAATAAACATGTTTTGGAATCCTTTGTGTATTAGTTAAGCCTAATTTATTTATTAGCTCATGCTCACTTGATCGTCAAGGTGTATACTCTGATCTAAGGCAATAATGCAAGTTAATTAAGCACAAGTGAAACTATTAAAAGCAGCACGAGCTCCCACAGAGAAGCTGCTGTTTTCAGTGTTGCTTTAACTGTGATAAATGTTTCTCTCCGTACCTAGATTAGATTGTTTACAGCTGTCATATTTGCTGTAGATTAACAAAGAAAAGTGGAGCTTTTGTGTTGCATGTTTATTTATGTCAAGACTAATAGCTGTATCATTCAGCCCAGGCAGTGAAAAGAGTGATGTGTGGCTGTTAATGACAGCATGCATGAGGGAAACAAACCAATGAAGATAAAGTGAACTGTCTTTTAGTCTCTGGCATTATGTGATTTGCAGGTGTCTGGAGCCCAGAGGAAAGAAAAAACATAAATAAATTACATCCGTTTTGTGAATTGGCCCTGGAGTCAGCAAGAACGCAGGAAGATGGCAAATTTACATCACCAAAGACAATTTGTACATGGAGCATAACAGCAAAAATAGGCTCATAAATCACATTAGCTGCAGCCCTGAGTGCCATCGATTACCTCAAGGCAAAACGAATGGGGACATTAAAGCCTCTGGTATGGGATATATTAGGGCAGGACCCCTGGAGACGAGAACGAGGAAAGGGTCATTAGGTGAGGACAGTCAAAACCCTTTCATTCTGTTTAATAGGGGTCTGAATCGTGTCTGCGTGATGTTCAGTGTAGCAGGCTAAAACAACTTTCACTACGGTTTATGAATGTTAGGACAAAACGTTCTTAAAGTAATGTTTATGTCATGTTCTTATTACCTTAGTAATATTTGATATACATTCTCATAACGTTGAGAAAACATTTTGGAAATCAACATTCTCAGTCCTTATAATGTTATTTGTACTTGATGAACGATCTGAGAAATGGTGTTTTGTAATCCTTAAATAATGGAATAATCACAACAACAAAACTGGACATTTTTCCGTTCTTAGAATATTAAAAATAAACATTCAAAAACATATTTTGGGTGACCCTAACCTTTAAAAAAGTTCTAATCACGACAGAAAAGTTACACATTTTAACATTAAAAATAAACATTCAAATAATGTTATGTTGTGGGTAAAAATGGTGAAATGGAAGAAGCATTTTTGTATCTTTTAAATAATGTTAAAATCACACCAAGAAAACTGGATATTTAAATGTGTTCGAGACATTTCTGAACAATGTTCCCTCAATGGATTTCTAACCCCAGGTGAAAAAAGTGCACTTCCATAATGTACTTAAAGTGCTGTATTTCCACGCACTAATTTTGTACTTAATATAATAAAAATTATTCTTTAGTACTTAAGATAAACTTAAGATCATCTAAATGTACTCAACTGTGCTATTTTGGGACACCACGAATATGAACTAAAATGCACTTTTAAAGAACTATCTCTGTATTTAAAAACAGCATTTAGTTAACGCTTGTAGTACACTTGAACCATCTCTCATACACTAGTGCTCTCAAGTGTACCACAAGTGGTGACTAAATACATTTTAAATACAGAGTATATATATATATATATATATATATATATATAAACTATTAACATAGTGTGTTAAAAGCGCATTTTAGTTCATATTCATGGTGACCCAAAATAGTACAGTTGAGTACACTTAGATGATCCTAAGTTTATCTTAAGAAGTACTAAAGAATCATTTTTAGTATATTAAGTACTAAATTATTGTGCAAAAATACAGCACTTTAAGTACATTATGAATGTGTACTTTTTTCCCACCTGGGACTGCTTAATGATGACGCATATGTCCAATGAAGTGGTGAAGAGTTGTCTCAACTCCTACAAAAAATAAAGAAAGAAAGAGTCCCGCTGTGGATATTATTCTGGTATTGAAGTATTTCTGGACACTGATTGGTGCTTGTTAGTTGTTGATGTATTTTTAATTCACACAGTTCTTGCTGTGTTCTGCCTTGATTTCAAAGCAACACACTGAGTTTTGATTTATTGAGCACAATCCAGGAAGGATTTCACCATTAGCACAGAAAAACATTAGCCTCTGCCTGGAGCTCCAACACACAGTCATAATTAAACAGCGATAAATCACACACTAAGAGACTGAGGAGAGACGAGCCCCCCAAGCCGACACATTTTTCACCAGCTAATAGTTTAGTGGGAGTTTCAGATGAAAGACATTCCACCCTCAAAGCAGCTGAGATGCTTTATCATGGTTTGGATTCAGATCTGTGTGCCGTCAGGATCCAGATCACTGTCGGGCCTCGTGTTTCCTCCCGTTCTGTATCGGATGAAGACCATAATATTGTTCCAGAGCCTCATAAGGCAGCGTGACGTGTGTTTGTGTGAAGATTACTGTATACTCGATTCAACAATCTAGAGTTTGATGTTGGCATATTGCTAAAGTTATTGCCATGATAGTCTAAGCCAAAAAATGTATGTAGTAATGTGTGCAAAATTTTCATTTGATTGACATTTTTTCCCAGTGATTTGTGGTACTGAATTAATTACATTAATAATAACTAGATAAAAAAGTTTGTCGAGACAAACTTTAAGTTGGCTTGAGAAAGCCGGACCAGAAAGTTTAAAACAGTTTGAAAAGTTTAAAAAAGTTAAAGAAGTTTAAAAAGTTTAAGTTTTAAAAGATTTGAAAG
>JAFVLL020023116.1:0-61234 GCA_021397915.2 Tor tambroides | reverse complement strand
CTTAGTGTTTGCTATAAGTAGCCATGTCCTTGCCTTTGTTTCTTGTCGTGTATTAATGTTGTAACCTGCTGTCGGTGAGTTTAGTCTGTTCATGCCACGCCACGTCTGTTTCAAGCCAAGTCTGTTTCATGTCAAGTCAAGTCTTCGTCTGTTTGGATTATGTTTGGATTTTGGATTTCACCTTGTAAATAAACTGCACTTGGGTTCTTCACTACACTCGCCTTCAGTGGAATCTTTACAGATTCCAATCAATTGGCCTATAGATTATAAAGAATAATCAAACTGCTTAATAGTTCATTAAGTTCATTACTGTACAAATCTAAATAAATTATGGTGTCCACAAATCCCCATTACCAAATGGACATAAAACTGTTTAATATCAAACATAAAAAGGGTTAATTTAACATCAAAATTGTTGAGACAGAATAAATCTTACAAATGATGATGTTCAGATAAAAAGATTAATAAGTGCATAACCACTGTTGTGTTGAGATTATATTTAGTGATATCTTGTGGTCAAGGGGAAATGATCTTTCACTGCATTTTACTCTGCATATCCTGTAGTAGTTAAAGGGCTAAAAAAAGAAAAAAAAGAAAATTCTGTCATTTACTCACCCTCAAGTTGTTCCAAACCTGCATGAGTTTCTTTCTTCTGTTAAGCACAAAAGAAGATATTATGAATAATATTGGTAGCCAAACAGTTGACAGTAGCCATTTTCCATACTATGAATGTGAATGGCTACCGTCAGCTGTGTGGTTACCAACATCTTCAACAGCATGAGGTTTGGAATGACATTAGGGTGAATAAATGATAACAGAATTTTCACTTTTGGGTGAACGATCCCTTTAAAGACAACTTCTAAAATAAAGGGGTACAAATTTTGAAATACACACACACAGTGATTTTTAACCATTTAACTATTGATTTACTGATTGATTAATTGCCAAAAGTCACCACATGCTGTATACTGTCCCACCGGAAATCTACACAGAGTGCATTTTAGCTGTTTTGTTACAGGTTTTAGTGATTATTTCTCTTAATAAAGCTCTAAATGATTATGTCTCTAAACAATGACTTATTCAAATACGAATAATAAGTCAAAAAGGTGTGAAAATGTTGCACAAACATGATAAGTACATTGCTGCTTTTTCAATGCATTCGTAATTTGCGTTCTGAAAGTCTGGGACTAATTGTAACATTGTCTCCTGCATGAGTGACTCAGCAGAGTGAATGTGATTCACAGTGTCTGATCAGCTGTACTATACATGACCATCATATATACAAGACAAACATAAATATGATATAGCTAACTGATCACAGAAGAAAGCATTGTCTTTTTGCATAATCATTTATATCCATGCTGCCTTTTGAGGATGTTGAAATACCTGTTCAAAAATAAACAAAAATCCTGTTTACACAGGACACATCCACCTTCACCTGCCCATTTCACCTTGCAACAGGTCTGACGTAAACTTTTCTTGTTTTATGCTTTTTTCTGTTCAAACTGTCTACTGAGTACTGACAACATACCTTGTGTCTTTGTTTATCTGTACCTACTTGTCACAGTGAATGTATACGGCATCCTCATGTGAACTTCCAAGTATCAATCAGAACCCGAAAGCTATTGATCTTTACACAAGAGCATCGGATTTCCTTTGACCACCAGATCCTATTTCTGTGTTAGAGCACACACACACATAGGTTTTTACACATGATGACACTGAGATACTTACTTCTTGAACTGTTTGAGGAAAATTCCAATGTTCATTCCTCTCTTGGAGTCCAAGATGCTGATCTGGGAAAAATGAGAAATAGAGATGGTAATTAGAATGGATGGAAAGATACACAAAGGACAGACTGTGTGTGTTCTGACTGAGACGTAATTCCATTCAAATTTTTGGCCTTCAGGTTTTTTGTGGTATGTTGATTTGAATGCAGCTTCCAAATGAATAAAACTGGTATCTTTGATGTTACAAGATCACTATAGGCCAAAGAAAAGTGAGGTAAACCTTATTTTACAGTATCCTTGTTACACATTAAATAGACTTACTATAATAACAACAACGGTAAATAAAGACCCTAAAACCAAACCCTAATTCTAACCCAAACTCTATAGTAAATGCATTGCTGTATAGAAAGTTAAGTAACACTTTATTTTAAGGTGTCCGTTACATGTACTTACTATAATAACAATAAATTATGTATAATTACATGCAAGTAACCCTAAACCAAACCCTAACCATATAGTAAGTACATGTAGTTCATTAATATTACAGTATTTAAATGTATAATTACACTGTAGTTTCTAGAAATTTTATAAATTTTTATTTAAAATGAATCTTAAAGGGACAGCTCACCCAAAAGTGAAAATTCTGTCATCGTCAGCTTACTCTCATATTGTTCCAGATCCATAAAACTTTAGTCCATATTCAAAATGCAATTAAAATTGCAAAATGCAATTTCTGATAAACCCTGAGAAATTTTTGTCCCTCCATTGAATTTCAAATGGCAACCGTGCATATAGGTATTTACCTAAAACTACTGTGTGAGTAGTAAAACAACAAAAAATAAAATGTTTTTTGTCTTTCCCCCTTTACCTCACCTAAACACACAAGCGAGAACAAAGTTCTTCAGTAGTTGTGGAACTCAGTAAGTAGGCTGTCAAGGCTATTTTTTCACTTTAAACATCAGATGAAGTGATTTTCTCTTTAATACAGATGATGTTGAGCCGTGAATAAATGACAAAAGAGAGATGTTTAACCAGTGTATTTTTCCATAAGTCCGCTATATGTTAGTGGGCAATTGACGTTGAAAAGACATCAAATTGACATCAAAAACTTGACATGGTGTTGATTTGATGTAAACGGAATGTCAAATATATTGGCCTACATATACATTAAACCAATTTCTGTGTGGAATAACGTCCTATTTTCACCCAAGTACCACTGGAAGAAATTGCCATCCAAACAGAATTTAAAATGATGTTACAGCATCTTGAACAAATCTTGGATAGTAAGTCACTCACTACAACTAACATGGCGATAAGCCTGTGAACTGATATTAGACATATATTGTACATCTACCGTTGTGTTGTGTTTTGCTCAATATGATGTTTTTCAGTTGCAGATCAGTGGGCTTTCTGCAGTTCAGTATCTAAGAGATGTTCTCTGTCCCAGACGAAAGTTAAAATACTATGTGGAGAATGCAAGATAATTTAACAATTAAGTGATGACCCTATGAACCTAACTCATATTTAAACAACTACCGCTTTGTGACAAACCTTACTGGTTCTCACGTGTCAAGTAAGCATGTTTGTGCAATGTTTATTTGTGAATTAAAGCCTAAATTATTTTGGTTCATCATATAAAACAATTGTGTTTCTTCAGAAGACTTGTATTAAACTTCTACTTTTAAATTTGGATTACTTTTACAATGTCTTTATGAAGTTTTTGAAGCATCGACAGTTTTGGAGCAATGGACTTTCCATGGATGGACAGAAATCATTTGTGTTCATTTGTGTTTTGAAAATGGAAGAAAGTCTTGTGGGTTTGAAACAACATGAAGGTGAGTAATTGATGACAGAATTGTCATTTTTTGAGTGAACTACCCATTTAAAGAGCACAGTGCTATACTTGTTTTTCTCATTAACACCAGCACCAGGAAACCCCTGGTAGTGACTTTGGGCCCATGAGATCATTAACTAACTAACTTGACTCAGCCATTTTAGTGGCAACTAAACAGACATACAATCTGTCACTCTCTTTCTAGCACACACATTTACATGACGCATGTGTGTGATACGTGTAATTTGTGAGGCATCACAAACTCAAAGGAGTAGCTGGGCGGTGTCTGAAATTACAAACGAGACCACATGCATGGCCCACGCCACCTCAGACAAACAATACATGAGCTTCATTAGATCTGCACAGGTACACTTGGTGCCTTCGTGGATAATTACAAAGCTACTCAGACCAGAGGCAACCACACAAAACAACACAAAAACACAGCTGGTCGCTTAGACACAAAACGACAAGCTCATAGGAACATATGTTTTGGGTAATAGGGACATGTTTGCTTTATGTAGAGGTGGAAAACTGAGTTGAACACAGCTAATAATCTATCGTATAAGCTAGTGAAAAAGATGCTTTGTAAATGATAGAAAATGCTTTGTACGTGATAGGTACACGCTTTTGTACATTACAGGCAATTGTTAGCATACTAAAAAAATGATATCTTACAAATAACCACTTTGCTTTGAACATATCAACTTGATTTCATTACTTTTTGTAGGGATTTGTACATAATGTTTACACTGGACATAAACTGAAATGGACAATCTGGACATATTTACAGCAACTAAAATGTAAAAGCATTTACACTATCTATGCACAGCTCTAGAAATGTAAAAAAACCCTTTATTAATTATTTATATTATAGCATTTTACTGTTCTATTTTTTAAGCCCTAACTCACACCTATGTTAAACCTGCAAGTTTCTTTCCAATAACAAAACATAATTGTGTTATAAACTGTTATAATACCGAATCAGGTAAACGCATCAAAATTTGATGTAACTGAACACATTCATCTTATAGATTAAATACAATAAAATCATCCTATGTATTCCATGAATTATTGTATGAACTTAAAAAGATTATTTTATATTGATTTCAATTAATTTCTAAAGTTGACCATACTGTAGAGAAAATGCTTACTTTTTATACGTGTTGTTAAATATGTTTTAAATATATTAAAAATAAATGTTTCAGTGTCTGTGCAAACATACAAAAATGTATGTGTGAAGAACCACACTTTAAGTATAAATACTAACATTTACTAATAAAATCACGTTGAATATAAAGATGTTCCACTGTATCTGGTAAAGTGACTCAATGTAGTAGATGTATTATAGACAGATTTCTGAAAGTAAAACAATCTCAGCAATGTAAAGTTTCTGTTAAATTGCACTTTCAGCTTGTTTTTTTAAATCATCCATGACATAGTTCTTTATTTTTGTGCTATATCTGAGAAAGTTATATTTATCATTGTGCTTTTATAAAAACATGGCCATAGGCATGTATCATTCTTTAAGCCAGTGGTTCATTGTAGGCCAACATTTGCTATATGATTGTGGGATAAGATTGTTTTCTGTCAGTGTACTCCACTGTATATGATCTGTTACTTGATTCCCAAAATGTATATTTATATCAAAAAGTGGCCAATAGCGACATACAGTATAAGCATATAATTGATTATTTTATTGATTAATATGATATTGATTAATTATTGGTTATCGGTATTGATCTTTTCACATTGGTGCATCACTAATATCTAGCAGTACTGGCTAAAATTCAGCCCTGGGTAATCTTAACACAGGTTGTGCTATTCAGTCATTTTTAAAAAAATCAATTCAAGTGAAATAGGCAGTCTAAAGCCGGCTGAGAGTGCAAAAAAATACACCTACCATGTAGAGACAAAATAAATTACACAAGCATTAACTGCAAATATTCCAAGTGATGATTCAGTTCTACTCAGTTTGACTTACCTCATCCTTGCTCTCTTTAAATGAACCTCTGGATCTCCCCGCACGAGGATGTCCACTGCTTGTCTGGGTCCGAACCTCCTCTTGCTGGCCGAAGAGCTCCTCCACTGTCCTCACGTCAATTTGATACTGCTGCTGTCTCACTGCTAGAGTCCAAATATTCGGCTTTCCCCGAACCTTCTCCTCAGGAATGGTTTTCCAGAAGAAGCTCCGTACCCGTCGTTTCTTGCGTGAAGCATGAGGATGGCTTGGTGCCTGGGGTGGTGGTGGAGGAGGTGGAGGTGGTGGTGGAGGTACTGCTGGAGGGCAGGAAGTGCTGTCATGTCCACGACTAGGGTCATTTGAGGAGGTTGTAGAGGGTTCAAATGGCAGTGGATTTACTATTGGTGTGGTACGGTTGCTTACCGACTCCTCCGCAGCAGTCACACTTGCCATGACAAGCATTACATTAGCAATGACACCAGTCCTGGAGGGCCAGGCTGTGAGGGGAAATTTTGCCCTGTTTCCCACAACACCTAACAATCTGGGACAGCCTCTTTGCTTGATTCTAGGTGGTGACTATTGAAGTCCCAAGGTCTCTCTCACTCATGGTCGCTAATACAACTGACAGCCGGGTAAATAATGAGTCTTTCCTCTAGCAGAATATGTGCAGAGATCATTCTCAATCAATTTAGTGCAAAGAATTTAGAATTGAGTGTTTTCACCAAACTGTCGACTGTCTCATGGCTCTAGCAATAATGAGAAATGATGGACACGGGTGTTTTGCAATCCCTTTAGGCCAATGCCTTGACATTCTCACATATTTTGTCTTCACTTCTTCTACCTAGTCCCATAATGCTGAGCTGTTGCTTCCAAGATTTCCCCCACTGTGGTGTGGTCAGAGGTCAAACCCTTGGAACTGCAAGAAGGACAAAACACACACAAACAAAATCAAAATTACTGAGGTTCAGTCAGGCGAAGGAACTTGGAACCTAAAAACAGAGGAAATGAGAAAGTAACAGACATCAAAAGAGATGTGGTTGTACACTCAAGGAAAGGCCCCAGTAGGAAAACGCCAAATGCTATTGTTCACTGGGGCCAGCCTGCTATGTGTAAAAATGATCTTGACAGATGAATCAAATCTTCACTAATGAAAACTCACACAGGCATCTTTCAAGGGATTTGTACATCTCATGACAAAAAAATTGGCAAATTACCATCAATTACCTTTACAGAACATACTGTAGTTACGTAACGTAGTTATTCATTCAGTTTGGTGCTAATTTAAAAAAGTTGTACTATTATTAAGAAATACTTTTTTTTTAATTTTGTGAAGAATCATCTGAATGGTGTACTCTCATACTGTTTATAATAATACTAATTTATTATAAAAAGTGTTTTTATTATGGTTCAAGTCACCAATGTGTTTCGCCAAGTTAAAATTATGTGAGTTTCAGTAAAACATTAAAGGAGACCTATTATGCCCCTTTTACAATATGTAATATAAGTCTCAGGTGTCCCCAGAATGTCTCTGTGAAGTTTCAGCTCAAAATACACCACAGATCATTTATTAAATCATTTTGAAAATGCCTATTTTGAGTGGAAGCAGAAATGCACAGAAAGCAGCTGTCACATGGCGTGTGAGTAAACCAATTTCTAACTAAACTTTCATGTCTTATTGCACTTAAACTGTCAAATACACACAAGTTTGTTAAAAACACACGAGTTACAAAAACAGTCAGTTATGTCTGTGAAGTTAAACAGCTGGGAAATAAATTGCATGTTTATATTAGATCTGTGCAGCAGCAGCATAATATACAGTAACTAAATCAATAAATCCACTGGTCTCTTGTCCCCTCTGAGGCTGGGACTCTAAATAGTTCTGTGATCATCAGTGCAACCAAAGACAGAACTGTTAGCATGCTTTGCTCAAACTTTAGCCATGGTGTTAGAGCTGGTACACCGTTGTTGCACCATGAGTGGAAACTTGCAGATTAAGGGGAGGTAATATTATAATAAAATCCCCTTTTCTACGTCACGGGGGAGCGAAATCTGATGCGCTCATTTTTTCACAAGCTTTCAGAGAAAGGCTTATAAAAAAAAATTACTGGGTTGTTCTTCATGTTTTCTGGGTTGGTAGAGGCACAGAGGACCCGATTATTGCACTTAAACATGGAAAAAGTCAGATTTTCATGATATGTCACCTTTAAAGATAAATTAAGGGAATGAATTACTGTATGTACAGACCTAAAACTCACTATCAATGTAACTTACTAAAAAACCTGGGAAATGATCGTTGATCCACGTCGATAGATGGCAGTGCAGCTAACACCATTGTGTTATTGGTACTTAAAATATGTGAAGAATGGAAATGCAAATACTACTGTAGCTAAAATACAACTGAATGCACCTTTAAATATTTAAGGTAAAATATGTCATAATGAACACTGAACAAGAATGTTGCTCAAGGTGTAAATGATTTATTTGTTTACTGCATATTCAGTTCTGGCAACTCATTGTACATTACTATAAATGAATATATTATTTAATATAATAAATATTGGTAAATGTTTAGCCATTCAATGCAGAATTACATAATTAGAATAGTTTTCATACTGGTGATTCACTCGTGCCACATCTGTTATTTGAATATGCAAAGCAGCCAACATCAAACAGCCTTCAAAGTACAGTGAGGTTGTCAAGGAGACCAGCCAACAACCAATCCGCAAAAAAGCAGCTATTTCACATAAAAATGTGCAAAGATATACAACCAAAGCTGTAAAAAAAGGAATTGCTTAATTTCTAAAATGTTGATATATATAATGTACAAGAGCCTTGTGAGCAGCTTGCATTGGTCAGCACATTATCAGTATGGCTTAGGGCTTGTCATGCAGGTGTCTTTGTATCACAGACACCGAGAGAGCAGAGACTGCTGTAAATGGCACTGGATTTCATCTTATGTACTACTGTCAGGAGTGACATACTGCCGTCTGCTGGGAGAGGCCACAGCAAAATGCCACAGCACTTTTGGATCCGACTTAACAGATTCTGAGAGGCTGAGAGGTCATAAAAGTCTCATTTCAGGGAAAAAGCAAAAACATTGTTGTGCCATAACTACTTGTGAGGTATCTTTAATGCAGGGATTGATCAGTGTAGACACAAAAGTTCAAAGACGTTAGTACAGCGTGTTACTTTTTACTGACGAAGTTGATTGGGGTGAAAGGATGTTCTAGAAACAGATAATACAAGACACCAAGTGCTGTAAACCAGAGCTCAACATACTGCAACAGGGTCTCATTCGATCCTCTAGGTTTTTACTTATTAAAAGACAATTGACGTCACAGGAAGACTCTGTTTCCGCGCTGGTTCAGCAGAGTTAGGCGCAAGCTACTATGTATAATTTATTCATATGTAAAAGTAGATGTATTTTTCCTTTTAAAGTCTTCTTCTTCAGAAGGGTTATGCTGTATGATGGTTTAACATTTTTTTTTTTTTTACAAATAATTACAATATAAATATATATACTGTATGTGTGTGTGTTCAGATCCTAAATATACATGCTCTGTGCTGGCTAGAAAAGAGAGTAAAGGGTTAACACTCTGTAACACATTCTATCTCACCTCAGTGGTGTCTTTGCTGCAATGTCAGCGACAGTGTACAGCAACACTCCCAGATACACAGCACCAAATCTGTTCATGATTATAACTGACATCACATTTACAAACGTTACAGAAAGCTGGAAACCCATTTGAGGGCATATTAAAACAAAATGATCATTTTAGGATAAATCAGACACTATAATAATGTGATTAAATGCAAACACTTCAAGCCCAGCAAATCTAAAGAGCACTAGACATCCAACTGGCCACTCGTGAGAAAGACAAATGCGGATGGCGGAAACAACATTGTTCATGAAATGAATGAACAAAGGGATAGTTCACACAAAAATAAAAATTCTGTCATCATTCATGCATCCTCATGTCATTCCAAACTCATCATCTTGAAGAGAAACAGAAGATATTTTTATATTCTCATCATTTTTGTCCATCAACTGAAGATCCATGCAACCGAAACGTTCATGAATCAAAAAGTACAAAAAAACATTGTAAAAGTAATCCAAATAAATTCAGTGGTCTTCTGAAGAGACATGATTGCTTTATACATACAGATTTAATTTAGGATTTTATTATTATAAACATTGATCAACGCACATACACAGAGCTCATCATATATACTTACTTGATGCGTGGCAATGGATCAAAGGAGCGGTACAATTTCCCAAATACAATTTGTTTTGAGAGTCTTTTTTTTTCGTTTTGTTGAAACAATAAAGCATGCCCATGTTTCCAATTTAAATTATTTCTAAATTCATAAATAATGCAAATGGCCATGATGCATTAGAATGTAGATAATAGAATACTTCCGTTTACTCTAAAAAAAAAAGATGCTGTGTTTCCAGCTAAGCCTCTTTCTAATTCAGAACTGGGAGCTGGACTAAAATCTACCTTGTCACAAATCTGATTGCTACAGACATTTTAAGTATACTTGATGGATTTTTGAGCATATTTGGAAAGAATGGGACAGTATTAATAAACACAAACACTCTGTACCCAGACCATTAGACATCTGTTCACATGCTTGGCTGCCTAGCAAATTAATCCTCCTTAGGAGAAAATCTCCTAAAATTTCTCATTGTTTGTTTGTTAGTGATTAGTCATTCTGTTTAGAAAAGATGTCAGCACAAAATCATCTAATAATGTAGATGGTGCGTAGGTCAAATGCTTAAATTTGTTTATAAAAACAAACTTCCCAATAAGAATCCTCATTTATTCTACTTCAAAGGCTCAACGCCCTTACCTTTACATTTAGCTTTGTTGAATTGAATAAAATGAATTTGGATATTACTACATGCAACATTTTTAGATTACATCTCTTTTATTCAGTGAAGTAAACAAGATGATCTGGCAGTGATTCTTCAGAAGACCCTCAAGAGGCAGCAGAAGGTACAAAAGTGTATTCATTTTCAACTAACATAACAGTAGACTTGCTTGCCCTTGGGTCTGTCTATGCACAAACACACGCATAAAGAAATTTTTCCTACACAAACACAGACAATTGTACATCTTCTACCCTATCACAACTCTTCAGACAAAGTCTTGCCCTGTTACCTGATTCAATTGATACCGCACTTTGAAACGCTCTGCTTGTAGATTGATTTCCAGTACGTCTGGTAAATGAGGTCTGAGGCAATAACCCACACACTGGATATCTAATACTTTCAGTGGAATATTTGGGTGCAATGAACAGCACCAAGACAAAGAACCTTTGAGGAAACACGCAGAGATTAAGAAATACTTAAGCAGATTCGAGCATTAATGTCTTAATGGTGCTTGTGCTTTGGATTCAGCATTTGGTGCAAGTGTATCTCTGTAAGCCAGCCATATATCAAAGTCCAAACACCCACAAGGTCTTAAGAATATTAAGCTGCTTTCATAATCAAACTGGCAAGCTAAGTGATCTAAAAGAACAGTGATAGAAGCCACTGGTTTTGTTTAAAACACAGACATACTAACCCATACATTGCCTACGGCATGACATCATCTGCTACGCAAAACATGAGGCCTTTTCTGTATCAAGCATTAATTTCTTGCCAAGTGTGATGTTGGTTCATGATGATGGTTTAAAGCTGCTGATGATTTAAAAATAGGGTAATTAAAGGGTAATCATCATCTGTAGCAACCATATCATGTGATCAGCAGTTGCTGGCTCTCTGAGACAAGTGTGTGAGTCTTGTGTTATGACAGTTTATGACAACTCAGTAACTCTCAGATGCATACAGCTATTTTCTATGTTGGGAGTAGGAAACATCCAGGAAGGTTGACCATCTAAATTTTGTTTAGCAAATATTACAGTAAATGTGTGGCCTGGTTTTATCATCTACAGTACCAGCTGTCACATTTTAGACCATGCAAAGGGGAAACACATTCTGCTTCAAGCTCTCTTTAATTTCCTACATAATGTATCTTCTTCAGGTCATTATGATCACACTTTAGTCTATATTTCGCATGTGTAAAACATTAGTGAGGCCTCTGACGCCACCAAACTACTCTACCAGTCAACAAAGTAGTGCTGATAAAAAGTAGTGTTATACATAGTTGAGGTTTTGTTGAAATAGGAATCAATTTTGGAAGCATCAGTAAGTGAATACATTTTATGTTGTATTTTTCCAGGAAAATTGTTTATAAATATAGCTTTCATGGACTCTATAGCTGCTTAATTTCCAGCTATTATTGTGCATTAAAAAATTCATGTTTTGTAACAAAAACATAAAGGAATAGGTTACACAAAAATAAAAAAAATTCTGAAAATGTACTTACCCTCAGGCCATCCACTGGTGCACAAGTGATGTAATGCTAAATTTTTCCAAATCTGTTCTGAGGAAGAAACAAACTCTTGGATGGCCTGGGGTGGGGAAGTAAGTTTTCAGCAAATTTTCTTTTTTTCTTTTTTTTTTTTTTTTTGGTGAACGTTTAACATTTAATGAAAAATATAAATATTTTATATTTGCATTATATATTTATATTGTATATTTTTATCAGTATTTCTGGCACATGAAAACATATCTAGTCAAAAATATCTTTATTGTTATGCCCTGATATGACTTATTTATTGAGGACACTACAGAACGTCTTATTTTATATGTGAGGTGTTGGTCTGTCTGTGCACGCGCTGGTTTGGCTACATTAAAGTGCTGTATATGAACAAAAGATATGCAGACTCATCCTCCCGCTTTCATTCACAATGTGGAAAGGATTTTTGAAAAATCAAGAAATGATTTTGCATACACATTTTAGAATAAATACTTCATTTAAAATCTACTGTGATGACAATGTATTTTTATGCAACTGCAATATAGTTGTGATTTTGTACTGATAATATGCATACTGTGCACCAAACCATATAAACACTGGTAGCACAATATGTAATTCTGAGCTAGGTAAAAATAATAATGTTTAAAGGTTTTTTCATAGCACCATGATTTCTCCACTGGTGGCTATAATGAATCTTCTGCTTATCAAATTTATCCACAGCTGGGGGGCAGGGTGAGGCTTGACCCAAATACAGATTGTGAGGACGATATTATAATGAAGAGATGAGATACAAAGATATAAAGACATCTGGACGAACATTCAAGAGAACTTCTAATGTTAATGTTAATTCTAATGTTAACTTCTAATGGTAATAATGTTAAATTTATAAATGTATGTATAATTGTATACATGTAAAGACAGATGTTTTAACTGAACCAGTTGGGAGGTGGTGAGTATCCAGCATGAGAAAGCTTGCTTCTCAAAGCCTAGTCTCTATTGATCGCAAAGGGCCATTAGAGAAGGTAAATAAAGCAGCAACAAAGACCATCTAACACAACTACACAGACAGTACATAATCAAACAGAACTCAGAGAAATCTTCAAGAATTCTTTAGAAGACAAAGTAATTCTAGAATTCAAAGAAGCAAAGTTCAAGGATGATCTAATTCACAAAGTACAACAATTTCTGTACATCACACACAGAAACATGAATCTAAAGCATGAGTCAGAATTAATTTGAATGTGTCCTTTAAGTTTCTGGGAAACCCATAAGTGTTAATTTTTTAAAGATTTTTGAGCCATGAAGATAATCCTGCCCACATGGGACCAGGACTCAATGTAGCTTGAAAAGTGCACTGACTGGGATACTGCACTAATGGAAATGACCTTCTCTGTCAAATCACTGATGCTGCATATTGGCTTATGGGCATTTATGCTAATTCTACACATGCTTCACTTTAATGTGAAATGAATGAGTGTTTAGTCACATACACACATGCTAAAATGGACCCAATGTGAGAGGAACAGCAAAATACACAAACATACACGCATGCTCATATTACAGTCACTGCTAACAGCCAATACATGGCTCTACTTGTTCTTGGCCACAAACAAGATTTTCTGTCTCCCACAGTCACTACAAACTCCACTAAGTGGTTCAGTCCCCATAGGAACAACTAGTAATAGTAGACAGTGAAATGACCGCAATAAAATATAAATGGCCTCATGTGCAAACAAAGAGAGCACACTGGTGTAAATCAAAGCCCTCAGAATACCGGAACAATCTTAATATATCTTGATATGTAGCAAAATTACATTCAGTTAATGTAGAGCGGCTGTGCAGTAGAACAAAATAGGAAATACTAGAGTTCTGATGTTTTCGAAAGTTTTTATACAGGCAAGTGAGTCAGCCAGTGGCACAGACGGAAGGACGCACTCTGGTTGCCATGATGACAGCAGATGGGAGGGGAAACTGAAGTCCAAACACCTGATGTTTATGTGTGTGCAAATGAGAGAGCTAGACGCTTGCTGGTGAATTTAGTCCCTTTAGAGCCCATTAGAAGCATTGTGACAGATTAAGTAAAACAACAACTGGAACTGTGATGACGGCAGTGTTGTTATTGTTAACTAAAACTAAAACTATTAAAAATAAAAAATAAAGTTTAAATAAAATAAGCTATTGAAATACTGATGAAATATAAATCTTGATGAAAATTTGGACTTAAAAAATGAGAAAACTAGAAATGTTGCATTGGGAACTAACTGAAAATAAGTTGAAAGTAAAATTACTAAAACACACACACACAAAAAAGCTAAATAAATGTATTTTAAAAAACTAATGCAAATGACTAAAACTTAAATGAAAACTGAAAATATAAAAAATAAAAGATAATTAAAAATATTAAATATACTATATTAGTAGGCCACAGTAATGCTTTCTGTTAAGATGTATTTTTGTTTGTGAATAGAAACTGGAGTTTTAATATGTCTGTGTTTGTTATTGATTACAAATATACACTGCAATATTCTTTGTATAGTTAGGAATAACTAATAAATGTCACCAATTACTTACCAAAAAAGGAAAAAGCTACACTTTCAGAACCTTAAAAAATCCACAAACTCACAATCATGCTCAGATAGTGTTACCACGGTAATCTATCAAGTCAGTACTTTGGGGGCGCTTGCACCAATTGAGTTCCCCTACTTTAGGGTGTGTTACCGTGGCAATGTGACAACAGACAACCACCTTCCCCCGTTGACCTCACCCTGAGGAAAAACTTTTCCCTAAGCTTTGTTCCAGAACTCCTGAATGGATTGTCTCCAATTCATCTCACCATGAGAAATGGGATGGGCTACTAAAGAAGCTGGCTTCAGAGGATTACAATAAAGCACATCACAATCTGTGACAAAGCAGCACAAAAAGCACTACTAACAGCCCTAAGGGTCTCTGCGGGGCATTAGAAAGAGCTGGTCAGCAGCAGAAACTTTCGAATGCATACATTTGTACTTTACAGGTGTCCTGTAAATTCACATTTATAAGAGTACTGTGGCTATGACAGATTTCAGATGATGTAATGTTTACAGACCATGGTCCAACACAATAAAGTTAAATAAAGGAGGCATTGAAGGCTTCTGAGCAGGAACCATGCTATAGTTTTCTTATTAAAGTCTGAACAACATGTTCAGATGACAGAGGAGCTGACTCATGGGACCAGTGAGGTTACATGAGTAATAGTGTAATCTTTAGGGATGCGTCCTATGGCGTGACAGCGATCATACTAAAGGCTACAGAAATAAAACTGAGTGTTAATGAAACGGAAACACAGAATGGATCGATTATACCCAAAGGAAAGACGAGAGAATGACGGCCGAAATTGTAGAATCAATAAATGAATACAACTGTCAATCTACACCCCCCCAAATATATATATATATATATATATATATATATATATATATATATAGCCTATAACCTATAAAGCGGGAATGTTATCATTATGTGCGACCATGCGAGAATCGCAGGGAGAATTTTAAAATTATTCTTTTAGTCTGTCAATGAATGCATGGTCTAGTACAGGACATTGCTAGAAGAAACAAAATCATTCAGCAGCAGAAATAATTGTAAAAACCTAAACGAATTTTATAGAACTAAACGTTCAATTTAAACTGGATTAAAGAACTTACCGTGTGCAATCTAAGGGACAGATGTACTAGTTTTTTTTCCCTGTTGCGGCAGGTGCGTGTATCCGAGGGTAGGTGTGTGTCGGTATCACCGACATTCTGCGCGTCTAGCGCTGCAGCGACGCTCAAAGATGCAGTGTATTACAGCCAGAAGACACACTACGCATGCGCTTGTGGTGTGTACCGAGATACAGCGCATGCGCAGTGCGCGCTGTGACTGGCTCAGGTGAATCTTTGGGACCGCTGGAGTGTGACGTATGGCTTTGTCACACGCTGGTGACGAGTGTAACATAATACTACTCAGGCATAAATATTAATATTGACATACAGCGTCGCTGGCTGTTTATTAAACATAAGCAGGTCTATTTGGCAACCATGGAGATAATGGAGCATTGTTCAGATACAAACAGTAATTTAAGGGTAATTTTAGTACCATTGAGTGAATTTTTTTCGGTGTTCTCAAACACTGCATTGAGCGCGAATCTCATTAACCTTTTTTCCAAATCCAATGGCTGCGCTGTAGTAATTTGCATGCATTTTGCTTTTTAGGGAAACAAAAAGAAGGTGCTTTTAGGCACTAGAGTCAAGCATTCTCATATTTCTTCATGTAAAAAATCAATTTGATCTACTCCTGTATTTGGGTCTTCGATTCCTGTGAAGATTTTTTTTCCAGATCAAATAGTCTATATTTTTTTTATTTTTCTCAATAAAAAACGTTCCAAACAGTTTCAGAAGAAAAACAAGGCAAACCAAAAAAACCGAAGGCAACTGTGGGAAGAAATCTTCTTCTGGCAAGGAATATATTAAATATTTAAAATTATTTAGTATATAAGATGGTGTGTTATGCAGAAATGGGCAGACCTACCTGAGTATTAATTCTCACGTGTACTATTGGACACGCTGTTCTTAGACCAGTTACATAAAGTCTTTGACAGGTTATATGAGGCCTTGCAGAAAAAGGAGGAAGGCACCATTTCCCCCACTTAAATCCATTTACAACGTCATCATTAAATGATGACTAAACGAGCTTATAAAAAAAAAGCATACTAGGACCACTAGGAGACCTCCAAAAACTTCAAGGGGAGCCCAGATAAGTCTTAAAATTATTTAAATCTAGTTATATTAACATAAAACAGACAGAAAATAAAAGATGTACAATGTTAAATTGACATATTTTTTGAGTTTATTTGTATTACAACATAAGTACTATAGCTACATGTCAGTTCAGATAGGAGGGTCTTTAAAGATTTTCTTGGACAAAATGTGGCTTTGGATTCCAAAAAGTTTAGAATCACTCAGTGATTATGTAATCCTAGCATAAAATCAGTGAAAACTCTAGTAAGAAAGGCAACAGTGCCCTCTGTAGGCAGAATTCAGTCTTGACTGTATAAGAAAGCGTAGGTTATAATCCTGTCAACTGAAACAATGTTACAAAGACTGTTTAATTACACCAGAAACCAGAAAGGGTGTCAGATGTAATAGGGGGGAAAACAAATACTTATCACTGAAAGGATTTAATACATTTTAATAAAAAGAGAGTTATACACAAAACTTAAGAATAAAAAGTTTTATTTTCTCCCATGATTCAACATTCAGGTCTTTTCTGCCCTTAAACACCTGATCCATCTTTTATCAACAAATCCTCCCCTAAAAAAAAAAAAGCACACAGCAAAATTCTTTTATACCCAAAGTAAAATACAAGATTTTACAAATATATATATAGATGTGACTATGCATGTCAGTCAGTTCTCACACATTTACTGTACATTGGTGTCTGTGTGCTGCTAAGACAGAACTGAAAAGTCACACAGAAACTAAAGGTAGTTATTGTAGATCAAATGAAAAGAGGAAAGACAACGAGAACCAGGTGTGTGGATATTCTAAGAGTCTCTAAGAATAAACAACTGTATTATTTTGTATTCATGCTATAAGTAAATCTTAACATTACATTTGGCATCCATATTTTTATATTAATTTGTTCTACATTCATTTTCTTTTGACATAGTTTCGCCCATGTATATATTTCCATGGTAGACGTTTTTTAAATGCCCAAATATAAAGCTTTTCCAGGTTAGCATGTGATTATTTCATCATCTGATTTGATAACTGGGTTAATAAAATTTAAAATACATAGAGAAAGAACAACAAAACTCAAACAGATACAAACAGCTGAGGCAGCTGACATGGTATTTCATGTCAAATCAATTTGGTTTACATTTTGTACAAAACAGATTCCTGGCTTAGTTATTGAAGAAATGGAATGCACAGAAAGGTTGTTTAACAAAAATAAACAAAAGGGGGGGAAAAAAAAGACATAGATTGTAATTTCAAGTTAAATAGAGGTTGCTGGTCTATATGCATGTGTGATTATCTAGGACTGCAAATATGGCTGTGTTTATTGGTCCATTCTGTGGTCTGTAAAATGGCAATGAGAGTATTTGTATTCACAACTCCTGACAACACTGAAGATGATTAAAATTAATGATTGACAAAGAGCAAGGCACATCAAGTCAGAAATGAAGCCCCATCCCATTCAATGGGATCTATAAAAGGTTCACTTTAAAAATGTATAGCATACTTTAAGATAAAAAGCCAAAAATTGAGAGTTTATAACCTCCGATTATCCTGTCCTTTTTTGTGACAGTAAATGCAGCATAGCAAAACTTCAAGTTCGAACCAAAATGGCCAACTTTTCAGATCAACATTGCCCTTTAAGGCGGCAGGGTGGAAACTGATGTCAGTTTATTTGATGACAATATAACAGTGAAGTTACATAAAAAAAAAAAGGTTAGGAGAGGTTGACACCAGTGAGGTCTAGAAAAAAGGTGAAAAGGCAAGTTAAGTAGAATTAAGTCTCAAGACTGCTTTTCAGTCCACCACCAATTTAATTTGTATAATCTTTTTTGAAAAAAACTGTTTTAAAGTCACTACAACATTCATTAAGGCCCCTCTTTTCTTCCAGCTTCCTGTTTATGTCTGTATTTAGTCTACCATTAAAGTGCTGGTAACTTGATTCAAAGACAACAAGATTGTTTTTGTTGCGCAAGAGTGCAAACTCTCAGAAAAAAGAAAAAGCAATTTTATTTAAAAACTAAACTTCAAGTGTAAAGTCAGACATAGCAAGGACAAACAGAGGAGCGAAATATTTCTCTTTTATCAAAACGGTTTCCTGTCTTATACATTTATTGACAGGTTTTAGTGTCCTGAAAGTTGTAAAAAGGGAAAGGAGTGATAGTGAGACATTTTTGCTTTATGGATTTGGTTTCATTATGGAGTGCTGTGCTCTGCCCTCTGCTCTGATTCAATCAGTGCTCCTCTAGCCAAGAGGGGGTTTCTCCTCCTGGTAACTTTAGTTTGATGTGGAACTGTTTAAGGGTCTGTTCCAGCTGCTGTTGGTTGCCTGCGAAGTATGCTGCGATGGCGTTATGGAAGAGAATTAGCTGGTTGTGTAAAACCTTCACCTAAGAAAAAGAGAATGAAAACTGTAACTCACACCCTGAGGACATAAATCATAACTCACAGTACTGAAAAGAAAAAAAAACAGCAGTATAAAAGTGTCTTTTTGTTTGGGAATGCAATTGGGCATGCTATATATATACTGTCCTTTAAAATATAATTTATTCCTGTAAAGCAAAGCTGAATTTTCTCTGGTAAATAAAAAAAGAACAGTGTTTATTCAAAATAGAAATTTTGTGTTACAATTTGTGAAATTTTGTGTTACTTTTACATTTAGTCATTTAGCAGACGCTTTTATCCAAAGGGACAATGGAAGCAATCAAAATCAACAAAAGAGCAATGATATACAAGTACTATAACAAGTCTCAGTTAGCTTAACGCAGTACACGTAGCAAGGTTTTTTTTTAAATTATATAATAAATAAAAAGAAAACAAATAGAATAGAAAAAGAATAGAGCAAGCTAGTGTTAGAGGCCTTTTTTGCTTTTGTTAATTGTATAATAAATAAAAAGAAAACAGAATATAAAAAGATTAGAAAAGGTTTTTTTTTTTTTTTAAGAATAGAATTAGAGAGTGCTAGAGTTAGAGGGTCAAATAAAGATGGAAGAGATGTGTTTTTAGCCGATTCTTGAAGATGGCCAAGGATTCAGCTGCTCGGATTGCGTTGGGCAGGTCATTCCACCAGGAGGTAACATTTAATTTAAAAGTCTGTGAAAGTGATTTTGTGTCTCTTTGGGATGGCACAATAATCGTTCACTTGCAGAACGCAAGCTTCTAGAGGGCACATAGGTCTGAAGTACTGAATTTAGGTAAAGGGGTGCTGAGCCAGAGGTGGTTTTGTAGGCAAACATCAATACCTTGAATTTTATGCGAGCAGCTATTGGTAGCCAGTGCAAATTGATAAACAGAGGTGTGATGGGCATTCTTTTTGGCTCATTAATAATTAATCTTGCTGCCGCGTTACTTTTATTCAGCAAGGATGTGTTAAATGGAAAAAAGTGATAGTAAAGACTTATAATGTTAGAAAAGATTTCTATTTTGAATGAATGCTGTTCTTTTTAACTTTTTATTCATCAAAGAATCAAAGAAAAAAGCATCACAGGTTCCAAAAAAAATATTAAGCAGCACAACAGTTTCAACACTAATAAAAAAATCAGCATATTGGAATGATTTCTGAAAGATCATGTGACACTGAAGACTGGAATAATGGCTGATGAAAATTCAGCGCTGTATCACAGAAGTCAATTATATTTTAGTATACTAAATTATTTTAGTATAATAAAATAGGAAACCAATATTAGAAATTGTTTCACAATATTACTGTATTTTTGATCAAATAAATACAGACTTGATGAGCATAAGAGACACCACTAAAAACATTAAAAATCTTACTGATCCCAAACCTTTGAACAGCAGTATAACCAGTGATAACCAGCAATTTTCAAGTTTTTTATACATAATCTGAACAGTAAAGATGCCTCAATCAGTTCATCTTTTTCCCAACAAGATATCTTAGTCAACTTGAAAGGGCCTTTGCAACATTTTTTACTTCTGTAATGTGATATGTTGCTTCCAAGTGAGCAGGATATTGAACAAGAAAGGTTGAAAAACAAGAGGGTTTGGTTTGATCAGCCAAAAATAAAGGCTGTCTTGGAGGTGAAGCAGGTTAATATATTTTGAAATAGTAAAGAAATGTCTGCACCACAGTTCAGCTACAATTAGCACTATATGTACAGAATAAGCTATACAACCTGTTAGCAGTAGCAGTGTTTGGGAAAACTCATTATTTCAGCAATTCCGTTTGCTACTAACAAAGGCAATTTATATTTAATTTGGCCAATATAGTGCAAAAAAGTACTAAAATTCATACTGAATATCAACATTAACTTGACTAATTTTATTATTTCAATTATCAAAGTATAAAAGACATTATTTATCACACATTATCTAAATGCTGCAAATTTCAAAAGATACAATCACCTACCTTGTTTTCCTCCAGAAACTTGAGTTTGACTGAGACGTCATTGCGCATCTTTTCATATTTTTCACGGTGGACCTGGAACTGTTGCTGAGACAGCTCGATCTTAGGGAGTGTGTTGGCGTCCCGTGGACCCAGATTGAGCTCCTCTAAATCTGTGCGATATGCGTCATACTCAATCCTACCAAAAGAGCACAGACCTTAGAGAATGAGAAATGTTTTGCTCAAAAAATTAATAGAAAAGTAGTATACAGTGGTTTGTAAAGATATATTCAGACCTTGCTGCTTCATATTGCTTAATGTTGATCAAAGTGTCATCTATAGTTTTATCCACTAAAGTTTTAACATTGGAGATAAAGAAGTTGATAGCTCCCAACAGAGTTTCTCCATTTTTTGCCAGAAGTTTTTGGGTTTCAGCATTGTAGCCAAATTCCTCCTGAAACACATAAACAAATAAAGAGTTTACATCTATATTTGCTTCTCCTAAAAGAACACACAGAAATAGAGAGCTAGACAGCAAAACACCGCAAATACTCCATTGAGACTTTGCCTTCTCTGCATATAAATTAATTCAAATGAAATATTACTCCCCAAGAGAACAATTCACTTTCTGGTTATATTCCAGTCATAAAGTATTTAGTATTCGTGGTGGTTCTGGAAACATCAATACCAAAGTGTATCCAAAACGGTCCATAAATAAATTATACTGTATGGAAGGCATCCAGTTATTTTGTCAGAACTGAATATATATATATATATATATATATATATATATATATATATATATATATATATATATATATATATATATATACACACACACACACTGAAATACTGAATTAATCACACTTTTTTCTGTAATTAATTGCATATTATATTTTTACTGTCATAATTTCACACGTCCTACATCATCTGCTGGAACGCCACTCTCTCATGTACGCACTCAAAACACTTAGCAAAAGCTAGAGATTATGGTTTATAAAGTTTAAATATGGATTTTTTTCAGAAGGCCTTCACTTCTGGATTCACTTCATAAGGCCTTTATTAACCCCCCGGAGCCGTGTGGAGCACTTTTTATGATGGTTGGATGGACTTTATTTTGCTTCAAAATCTCGACCACTATTCACTGATATTATAAAGCTTGGAAGAACCAGGACAATTTTTTAATATAACTCAGACTGTATTCTTCTGAAAGAAGAAAGTCATATACACCTAGAATGACTTGGATGTAAGTAAACAATGGGGTAATTTTCATTTTTGGGTGAACTATCCCTTTAAATGCATTTTTCCATCAATTTTATCCATTATTTATCCACTTTATTCCTAAACGTGGAAGTAAGCCTATGTGCGAGACTTCCGGTTCATTAGGCGCTATAGGAAAATAACGAGAAGAATAACAACGTGCAGTAAACGACGGTAAAACTGTTTGCATTACAAACCAGTGTGTTCATAATTAAGATAATACACTAAAACAATATGGTAAGACACACCAATTTGCAGTATTAAGCAGCAAAACGAGTGGTTTTGTACAGCTAAAAATATCTGGAAGCAAGTGAGACCAGAAGCCAGACCCATAAAATTTACAAATGGCCGCGCTCATTTTTATGTGAAGAATAAGGTGGATAGTCATTCAACATTACAGTATAACTGAAAGCCATTATTTTTAACATTTAGTAGTCTTTGAAATATAGAAAAACTTTTAACTTAAGTGAACTTAAAACAATCTTCACAAACTATAAATTGTATATGCATAAACTATAAACTGAATATAGATTAATTTTTATTCAAGCAACAAAAGGTTATCAGCGAGCAGAGCAGTGAGTCAGTGATTTCTCTTTTTGTTGTTCTTTGATTTATGTCAATGACACAGACTGCAGCAGGTTTCAAGCAGCGCATGATGCACATGGTGTTAATTTTGACACACATCCAATTTTCTCCCAATACTTTACAGTTATTTAGAACTTTTTAAAAACTCATTTAAGACTGTTTACGAGGTAACTTGCCAAAATAGGGTTACATAATTTTGTCGACTGGCAAACTGTCTGAACCGGCTTTCTGTGTGCGTGTGCGCACGTGTTGGATGCCTATGTTCACAGACAGCTGATTCACAGACAGCGCACCAGTACCAAAATAACTTCTCTTTTGCGTCTTACCATGTTTGATAGCATATTCATATAGTCTACTGTAACACAAGCCAAAGGATGTCAGGAAAAAAAAAATGTATGCTGTGTTAAATATTTTTAAAGGGGACATCGAATGCCCATTTTTCACAAGTGTGACCCTGGACCACAAAACCAGTCTTAAGTGTCAATTTTTCAAAATTGAGATTTATACATAATCTGAAATCTGAATAAATAAGCTTTCCATTGATGTGTGGTGTGTTAGGATCAGACAATATTTGGCTGAGATACAACTATTTAAACATCTGGAATCTGATTGTGCAAAAAAAATCAAAATATTGAGAAAATCGCCTTTAAAGTTGTCCAAATGAAGTTCTTAGCAATGCATATTACTAATCAAAAATGAAGTTTTGATATATTTATGGTAAGAAATTTACAAAATATCTTCATGGAACATGATCTCTACTTAATATCCTAATGATTTTTGGCATAAAAGAAAAATGGATAATTTTGACCCATACAATGTATTTTTGGCTATTGCTACAAATATACCCCAGCGACTTAAGAGTGGTTTTGTGGTCCAGGGTCACAAGTTTGTTATGATTCTTTAGGGTCTTACTTTGGTTTAACATACTTTGGTTAAAATTCCTCAAATCGCTGTGTAAACCAACACCCTTTTTACCTTGTCAAAAACAGCTCTGTTTACAGCGACCCATTTCAGTGCACGTTTCTTTAAATGATAATGAGCTACTGCTTACCCCACCACTCTCTTCCTTGTAGCTCAGAGTTGGTCTGATTCAAATAGCTAACTATCTACATAGAAACTGGCTGCAAATTGAAACAGCTCACTGGATGACAGTTTCAGATTCAGGCAGCCCATAATGAATGGCTGCGCGTTTTCTTATCAGCTTTTCTGAGCTGTCAGACATGGCAGAAACCAAACTAAATGCAAAAAAAAAAAAAAAAAAAAAAATTTCAACTGATTTCCCCTTTAATGCACTGAGATATTATATATATATATATATATATATATATATATATATATATATATATATATATATATATAGGTGTATTGGCCAATAAAAGCTATTTTTTTCACTATCAGCCATAAAAAAAATTAACGTGACAATAATGTATTAACAGTTAAAAAAAAACAGCAACATTAAATCAGACTATTTGACCTATAAATCACCCGTAGTTCAAGCAAGAGTTGCCAGATCCGCGTTTTTTCTCCACGGCAAACATGATTTGTAGTGCACATCCCATCCAATAATCGCAAACAGCTTTGTGCTTCCTTACTTCTGATAAGAAACAAAGTCTCATCTTTCAAATTCTGTCAATTCTATTACGAAATTCAAACAATGAATTGTTTTGATGTTTTTAAATGTGATGAGACGGATTGCAGTTCAAGCAGCAGCATGGAGAGTGAGTCTCTTCCACTTTAATACAGTTTATAGTGTGAAATAAACATGAATGAACATCAGAAGGAATGTTTAAAAATACAGTATAGCTTAACAAAAAGTATTATGTCTCATGTAATTGCTCAATCAGTGTTTCAGCTCCAGAAAGATGCCAATAACAATGACACTTAATGTTTCATTTACCTCAGGAAAGTTATTCAGTGTTTCAGTGGAGCTTATTTACTTATATACGTATGTTTAGATAAATCTGGCATTAAGACAGATATTTATGAAGACTGTGTTAAGTGCAACTGAGCTGTATACAGACATTTCCGTTTTTACTTGAGTGTAATTATGATATCTGAAAATAAATAGCAGTTGAATATAATGGCTCTGTTGTTAATTTTAACCTTTAATATTATAGTAATATACCAAATGAGAGGGTTCCCTGTATAGCATACAGCATTGGTTAGGAGAGATTTTCAGGGTTCGTACACATTTTTACCAATAAATTTCCATGAATTTTCCATGACTTTTGAGACAATATTCATGACCTAATGTTCCATTATTTTACAATAAGAATAAAAATCTGTTCAAATGTATCATAGCATCTGTTAACTACAATAAATGACTATTAATGCTACTTGTTTACTTTCTATTTGTTTTAATAAGTACAAGCTGCAACTGCACCAGACTGTAATTTAGTTAACCAATATTATCAACTAAACTTAGAACCTGAATTTTTTTTTCTGAAACTGTTTCAGTCTAACAGCAGTATTCAGGTACAAAAATATATAGAAATTAAATAAACTGTAAATTAAAAACAGATTAAATTTACAAAAGTTATTCAGTCAAGAGCAGTGAGTGATTTTATATGGCTAAAGTTATTGCATACGAAACTTTATTTAAATTTATTTCCAGGTCATTTTTTGCATATCTAAATGGCATTTTCCCTAACTTTATTAAATGCATGCATCATCTTTCATATCAAATTCCTACATTTTCTTAATAATTTCACTTAATATAATAAGACACTATAGGGCTGTTACTACGGTGGCCGAGAGAGCTCAATGCGCTGCAACTTCAGAAAACACATGCAAATAGAAAAAGCACCGGCAAATCAAGAAAACATCTTCATCAGTTTGACAGCAGGTGCTGCAAATGCTCACAACGCAAACAAATAAAGAAACGTGCTGCAAATGCTCACAACACAACCAAATAAAGAATTGTATTTACAGCGCGTGTGATGTCAAATTGATGAAGTTGTTTTCTTAATTTGCAGGTGTTTTTTCTATCTGCAGCACATTGAGCTCTCTCGGCCACCATATGTTACCAATCAAATGAAATCAGTATTAACAAAACCGATCTTTCCACTGCAGAAGAAACAGAAGCAGCTGAAGTGGCATTTAGATGCATTTACACAGACAGTTTAATAAAGCTAAAATGTAGCATGAATGGATTTACACTGCAAAATTACAACAGCATATATAATATTATAAGCTTTTGGTGTTTTAAATCAGATTTTTAATAATACAAATATAAAATGTTGGACAAAAATTAAAAGATAAGCTACTTTTAAATATGAAAGTAAACCGCCAGTAAGTGGCAGCAAGTGTCTGTCTTAATGAGAGTCATTGCATCATTTATTCAAAGGATTTGTTCAGAAGGCTAATTCATTCAAGAATGGAGCAAGTGCATGTCTTTATGAATGGGTTATTGAATCACTGACTCACCCAATTTACGGGGCAGCCGTGGCCTAATGGATAGAGAGTCGGACTTGTAACCCAAAGGTTGTGGGTTCAAGGCTCGGGTCCGGCAGGGATTGTAGGTGGGGGTAGTGAATAACCAGCACTCTCTCCACCCTCAATACCACGACTGAGGTGAGACCCTTGAGCAAGGCACCAAAACCCCCAACTGCTCCCCGGGCGCCGGGTGTATGTTCACTACTGTGTGCATGCACTTGGATGGGTTAAATGCAGAGAACAAATTCCAAGTATGGGTCACAATACTTGGCCACACAATACTTCCCTTTCCCCTTCCCCTTTTCATTCAAAAACACTGAATAATTCAGTAACGTCTGTTGCTCTGAGATGCGCGACTGTTCTGCTGTGATCTTGGTTTGGAACTATTTTCACGAGCAAAAACAGTCAACTTTGACAATATTGAATTAAAACGTAAGTCACTTAATATTAACTAGTCGTTTGAACACTTGTATCAGATAACGTCAAATTTGCTGTCCTACAGGTTTTCAGGGAAAACTGCACCCTCTTGGTCATGTCATGTTGCTTAACTAGGCTATAGGCTAAACATAAAACTACCATTACCGCAGTCTGTTTTTTTCTTTGTGCTGTTATGCTCATTTGTTTCGATTTCACCATGAGATTCTCTTTTACACAGATAGGCTGGATCGACCTTTTTACTGTCAATACAGTTTGGGAACCGCTACACTACAGAGTGAAAGAGAGAATCACTCACGCGGTTTTCAAATGACTGATTTAATCTGACAGTCTGTGTGGATAATTTACTCATCTAACCTACATGCAATATTTAATAAATGTGTGCAGGAATTTCCTTCATTTTAAACTCGAAAGCTGCAGGAATGAGTAAAACTACGTGAACTATGCGATATATGTGCAATCCCGCACCGAAGTTCAGGACCTGATTAAACATAATTCTATTATACAGAAATTTGTGAAATAAATTTCCAAAACTTTCTGGGTTTATTTATTTTTCCAAAACTTTTCCAGGCCTGGAAATTGCTGTTATAAAATCCCATGACTTTTCCAGGTTTTTCATGACTGTACGAACCCTGGATTTTTTTCCTTAAGAAAATCAAACTATCATCATCGGTATTGTCAGATATCATTCTGGATAACTGGCTATCGGTATTGGCAGAGAAAATTAGTATCGGTGCACCTCTTTTATTTATATATATTTAAGCACACGTACCATGTTTGACAACCAGAAAGTGTGTACTGATGTTTTATTTCATTTTTTTTTTTTTTTTTAAAAACTGTATTGTTTTGCCATTTAAAACCTAAAAACATGTAGGATTTTTGTGAGATGGTCTGAGATTGCTGGTTCTGAGAATAAGTGAAGAGTGAAAGCACTGTTGAAATGTTTGTGCATCTTTTATAATCAAATTTAAAGAGCAAAATAACTTTCCATTGTGTGAAAAAACTTAAGATATTTAATATCCATTTTAAATAAAAACATTCTGATTTTGTATTAAATCAAGATGCTGTAGCAGATGCAACATGAAAAAGCTTCTTTAAATAGTTTTTATACTTACATGTAGCTCAGGTGTCTTGAGACTAAGGTCGGCAAACGCATCACCCAGCTGTCTCTGCGTTTGCAGCATCTGTGCCAGCTGAGTGCAAAGTGTCTGCGCCAGCTTGATAACATGCTCATACTTTCGTTTGTTATCTCGAAGAACCTCGATCTGAGCCTCCAGCTCCAGATCAACTGTACGGGAGCCGCGACCTAACTTCTCCGACAGAATTTGCTTCGTGCACTGTGGGGAGGGATATAAGATACAAAATGTGTTAACAAAATGGCCATTAATAAGAGGAAAAAACATTGAAAATAAGTCATATTTACAGGGCTACAAAAGATTGAAATGGGCACAGAGGATACATAGAACCCAGTCTCATTTTTGTCAGCAATATTTTAGAGAACATATGAAATTACGGGGAGAATATTTCAAAGGAATCCTGACTGGGAAATGTCACAAACCAGACTAAACTTCAATTACATGCCCTAACTTGTACACCACATCTCTAAAGCACCGTGCTCTGTTCTGCTTCAAGTTCCTCAAACCCAAACAGACTTTTTTTTTTTTTTTTTAAGATATGAATGCTTGATACCTTTTTCACTGAACACAGATGCCATCATAATCACTATGGCAAGAATCACTCACTTTGTAAGTGTTGATGCTCCACTTTCTCACCAGCTCCAGTTTCTCTATGGCAGGACTCTTTATGTCATCAGCAAGGACCACTGCTCCTCCCATCTGCTGCTCTCTCAAAGCACCTGATGACAGAATGGCATCTGTTTACTGACATGAGAAATGACTGATATGATATTACTCATTGACTCACCGGCATAAACTATTAAGACTAAAATATGTCATCTGATACGATAAAACAAAGATAATTGGCTAAATCAAGTCAAAATAGAGGAACTCCCAATATTAACATCCAAGATTTATGTTTGACAAATCACATCTGTTGTTATCAAAAAAAAAAAAAAAGTGTTGTTATAGTTAAAAACTATTGAAAAACATTTTTGTTAACTGAAATAAAATATAATATGAAATAAAATAAGATAAGAAACCTAAACTAAATGAAAATTTGAAATAATGCCTTGGAAACTAAATGAAATAAGTTTAAATTGACATACTATAATTACCAACTAAAACAAAAAAAAAATGTAGGAATTTAAAAAAAAATAAATAAATAAAAAAAAACTATTAAGAATGGAAATTTCACAAAAAAAAAAAAATTTAAATTGAAAACTGAAAATATAAAAACAAATGATAATATTAAAATAACACTGATAGACGGACAGGAGTAACACTAGACTAAACATAAGCTTAGGTGAAACATGCTTTTATCATTCAAAACGTCAGACGGCGGCAGAAACACAGGGAAACAACAAAAGCAGTGTACTGTTTTGAATTATCCTAGTCCTGTGAGGGAAAAAGTGGAAATTATTGATTAAAAAAAATCTTTTGCGATCAGTCAGGAAGGCAAAAGGTTACAGGGTGGTCAGCCAAGATGAACAAATGAGCCCCAATTCCAAAGTCATTAAAGAGGGAAGCAACAGGAGGGAAGAAAACAGGCCTGGAAATCACAGAGTTGGCAGAATTTAATAGAACACCATCATAAAGGTAAAACTTACCAATCTAATGCACTACAACAACATAAAAGTGGAAAGTGATGTCACTTTTTATATCTCTTGAAAATTTTAACAGACATCACTGGAATCTACTAGAAAACAATGTCTTTATGATGATACAGACTGAAACTGACAGTGCAGCGTTAGTAAGGAAGAGATGAAGGAATGCAGATCCATGCGTGACGTCTTCTGTTACGGTATATGGTACCTTTCTGTGTCTCCACCTGACTATCACTGATGCTGCGAGCTAGCCGGCTGGCTGCTGCAGGACTGGGGACAACTTTAGGTGTGGTGGCCTGGAATGGCGACCCTAAAAATGGTCAGTGATGAATTTTTATGATTTAGACACTGAGTCTGACATTTTTTTTGTAAACTACAGCCACAGGTGTAGTGTCCATCCATCCATCAAAATCAAAATAAACAAATACAAAATGTATTGATTCTTTGACCCATGTTGTTCATGGAAAGAACATAATGCAAAAACAGGTCCATCAGAGTGCAACTACAGTATCAAACTTATTACAACGTTAAAACTTTAAATGAATTAATACTTTTATTCAGGAAGGATGCATTAAATTAATTAAAGTGACTGTAAATACTTGTTTTGAACTGTCTACCCTAGTGAAAAATAAATATACTAAAATGCATTTGAAATACATTTATTTCATGCTAAGTATACTACGAATACATTTACATATTTATGTACTTAATAAAAATACCCTGCAATTGTACTTTTAGTGTTCTAAACTGGTATACTTAAAAGTCTGCTAAATTGGAACAACTAATTTTGTGCTTAATGCATTTTAATTGCGCAGAAGTAGTGCTGAAGTCTAAATAAAGATATACTGAAGTATATTTGATTGTGCTAAAGTGGAACTATTGCAAGTATACTTCAGGTACACTTTAAATATCTTGCATTTAAAACCAATATTATTCAAAGATCATACAATCTTCATCAATAGTGACTTTAAAACACATTTTAGGCTTAATATTAAGAAATGTGCATTGTGCATATGTAGTACTCCAAATAAAGTTTGATTAGAATTTTTCATATCAGTCTCGAGCGATATGACAGTAAACATGTTAATAGATCTGAACTATACTTAGCATGAAATAAATCTATTTTAAATATATTACTTTTTTACTAGGGTATTCATCAAAGTATTCTGAAAAAAATGATTTCCACAAAAATATTAAGCAGCAAAACTGTCAACATATGAGCATATAAGAATGATTTCTGAATGATCATGTGACACTGAAAACTGGAGCAATGGCTGCTGAAAATTTTGCTTTGCCATCACAGAAATAAATCACATTTTAATATATATTAAAAAAAGAAAATAGTTCTTTTAAATTGCATTAATATTTCACATTATTATGGGTTTTGCTGTATTTTTAATAAAATAAATTTAACTCCAAAATATTGAACATACGTGGAGGTTCCAATCATAACAGGGCTTGTTTAAAAGTCTTAAATGTACAGTGTCAACATCACAAAGGAATTCTGAAAAATCTACAATATGACTCCTTTAAATAATATGTTTCAAATCAATTTCATTGCTAGTAGGTTTGCTGCAGCAAACAGATGAAATACGCTCCTTAGTTTCCTGAGCTAACAAGTGACAAGGGAAATAGAGGAATAATAAAAAGGGGTGGTCAGCAATTACACCCAACTAATGACAGGTTGCCATGTTTCCGTCCTAATTAATTCACACAATAGATGAGGATGAAATAATGAAAGGGGAAGCAGATGTAAAAAAAAATTAAAAAAAGATCACAGGCGACTCTGTAATGAGACAAGAACACCTTTCTTTTCAAATTCAAATTCTCCCTCTCTCCACAACACACTCAAAGAGAAACACAGACAAACAAACGTGGGTACACATCAGATGCACCAGATAGTGAGAGGATATTGAAGCCATTCTACTAGTCTACTAACCTAGTGACTGAAAAAACCCACCCCAGCCTGATCTCATTTATTACAATGAAAGGACGTGTTTTTAAATGATAAACATTTTACCACTGTCTGTGAGCAAATTGCGAATCTGTATGTAATCTTATGTAAGCATATACGTTTGTGCGTTAACTGTAGCATGCTGAGTCATTGTATGTATTTGTGTGAAGGACAAAGGCAAATTATATTCAGGTTCACTGCATGCTTAGTGTTATACCTGTATATGGCCCCACTTGGACCACTCCCTCATTCATTGCATAGTTTTCAGGTGAATTGTGGGAGTGTGATGTGATTGGTCCAGAGGAGACATTGTGTGGCACGTCCTTGAAAGAAAAAACATGGAGAACAAAAAACAAGTATAAAAATTAATAACATTCAAGAAAGATATCATAACAAAATATGTTTTCTATTGTTTTCCTCTTAGTTTTAGCTGTTAATCATTAATTTCAAAACAACAGCATAATTTGTGTTCAATTCTGTGACAAAATAAGTTACCACTTTTTTAAAACTGTCTAAACTCTGTAAACTCAGGGTTAAAGCACATTAGGCACCAGGCATATTATCTATGAAAATGTGGCCAAGTAAATCTGCTCTGTGTGTTTTAAGTCACCTTAAATAATGTACATATGTATAAAAACAAATTACAGTGTCTCTTCTTCACTCCAAAACATTTTTTACCTCAGACACTGAAACTAAATACAGTGTGTGTGTGTGAAAGTTTCTGTGACTGTATGAAGTTCATGAATATTTAATGCAGTAAGCACTAATTAATTTATGATTGGTCGTCTGTTGCTAAACAACTGGCTGTATCATTCTTGCACCATTGTTTCACATTTGGCAACACCAAATGCATGTATAACCCAGGGTTAAAAGAGGTGCTAGGCATCGTTTACAATTATTTGTGTGAAACATTTCTTTAAAATGCATGGTGATTCATGTTGTCTAGTTCTTCTGTTTAATGTGAAGAAGCCCACAATTTCCTCAAGGTTAAAAAGACTACAAATAGTAGTAGAAAGCTAATAAAGCTAGTTTTGCTGTTGCTGCAAAACAGTTGTTAGTAAAAGTACAGTATATGTATGGTTGCTATCAGGGCTTGAAAACGAAAAAAAAAGTCAATCGGTTCACTCCGAGCAGAATCGATATTTTAACGTTTCCGTTCCTGCGTTCCTCTGTATTATTACCGTTCCGAAACCGGTTCGATTTTTTAAATAGTATTTGTCTATAATAATAATAATAATAATAATAATAAAGTACAGTGTTTTCTTTACACAAAAAGAAAAAGAAAGAAAGAAAAAAAACAGAAAGAGATGGTAGGCCTATCTAAACCCGCTGCGCTTAGTCACAGCCAATACAGCATCATCTTTTCTAGATTTTTAAATTTCTAAGGGCTGTTTGCGCACTACGCCACTGAATCAAATTGTTTACAAACATTATAAACACAGTTATTAGTTTCTCTCCACAACAAATCCTCTAAACAAGGCTATAGTTATAAAAGGCTATAAACGTCAATCCAAAAACAAGAGGTAGGCAGCGCCTACCTCTCTCACTCGGCACGAAACCAAATGTTTCCATATTACGCACGACTTATCTACTAAAATATTATTTATTTATTATGGGCTTTTACTTTCCTTGACGTAAAACATCATCCCTTCACATAAACTATATCAGCACAGTGAGGCGGTGGTCACGCTGAAACAACAGATCGGACAGCGGAGCACGCAACTTTTGTTCATTTCCTTTAACTGTATTTTATTTTGATAATGAACAGGCTGCAACGTCGCAAAAATATGTGTCTTTGTGCGTGAGCGCCAGCCTTGATGTGGCCATACCAACGCTGAGTGCATTACCAGCATCGTTAGCGAACTATGGTGGTAAGTCCTGTTGAACTCTATTGGTAACAATGAACTTGCGACCATAGTTGCTTTAGAAACACCTAGTTGAATATACAGATACAAGACACTAATTCAAAACTGTCAAGCTTTTGCAAAACAAATAAAGCTGTAAAGATTTTGCAAAATAAAAACTACTTTTGCCGTATCGTTTTCCTTTCCAGGAAACGTTAGAATCGTCACAATAGACAGTAGGTCCTAACTCAGCAAATTTTTTTCTTTACGTTTTGTTAATCTGTCAATGATTTAGTGAAATATATTTAGTGTATAGGAATATATATTCCTTTTTATGTAAGCCTATAGTTTTATTCTGTTTTCTCCGTTCAAAGAAGCGCTGCAGGTGCGTAAGATCTGTTGAATAAACTCGGACAAACTCTAACGCCGGTGCATTGGCATTGCAACTTACCAAGAGTTCACAGCTGAGCGCGGGCAGGCATCTCACTCGTTGGACGCTTCAGCGTCACATTTGCATAGTCTGTACTACTTGAATTCCTGATTGGTTGACAGCAAATTTCAAATATTAAATGGAACGATAAAATCACGTTATTAACCGGTTAATGGCCATTTCAAATTTTCGATTCTATTCGGAACTATAAAATTTGATTTCGTTTCTGTTTCCGGTTCTGTTCCAGTCAAAATTTCGTTCGTTTCCGGTTTTCGTTTTCGTTCCTTGAACCGGTTCAGAGCCCTGGTTGCTATAAACATGACAGCCTTTTAGTTAAATATTCAACCTTGAGCTCACTGGCTGGTTGTGATGCTGGCACACTTTCGTGAGTTAACAAGAAGAAGTCAATCTAAGAACAAATGCCCTCCCGGATATACAGAGGTGGGGTTGAGCAAACCAACATAATCCATAAAACAATATATTCAGTAATAGCAACTATGGCTTATCTGCGTATCTCTCTCTCTCTCTCTCTCTGTGTAGCACTATTATACTAACAGACTATATAAATTCTTTTATAATTAGGAACATAACTACAGTCATGAGACACTTCGAAAAGACACTTATGTCATTGTCATTATGTGTCATCAATACACAGTACTTTGGAAACATTCATATCCAAACATTCTGTGTTCAAATGGCACCATTGTTAGTTGACTTCTGCTCAGGGTAAGAGCAGTTTAGAAACAGTGGAATTGGTGCATGATGGGTGGTTTGTTTTATGCAGGATGTCTTACCCTGTGAAACACTTCCTCATGACTCTTGTCTGCTTCTCCATTTCTGGTGACTGAGATTTGAGCAGCCGGGCTTCTGTGGGCCTCCTCTGCCATAGCCACCTTCAATACAAACACAACATCAATAACTAGGAGAACTAGGAAAAATCAGTGTTAAAGCTGTCAAGCTGAGAGTTCAGATGCAGAGTGCTACCACCACCAGAAAGCTTTGCACAACCGTAGCTTGTCAAGACATGTGAAGTTTTAACGGCAGCATCACAAGCAAAGAAAATGCATCTATAAAAAACTAAACAGATCAGGTCTGCTGCTGCTTTAGAATAATTATTTAACAGCAACTGGGAAATAGAACTATTAGTGAATCAAAAACTCATTACAGGGAGAACAGCTAAGTCTAACTACACTGCCATCTGGTGATCATTTTTATCAGTTTGGGACTGATATACACATTTTCATATAAAATACTGTTGTTTGGGATCAGTAAGTTTTTGAGAGAGAGACAGAGAGAGGGCATTTGCTTTATTTTACATATTCATTGTATATAATTGTAGTTATTATAATTAATATTAGAGATACTGTCTGCTGTTGTTATTTTTATTTTATTGTATTTATTTATTTATTTACTCTCATTTATTGTCTCCTTTATCACTTTGGTGATGTAATTATACTCTGTATTTTACACATACTTAAAATGCTTTGGCAATACTGTAACACAAATGTCATGCCAATAAAGCAACTTGAACTTGAGAGAGAGAGAGAGAGAGAGAGAGAGAGAGAAATATATACACTTTTATTAGGACACCTTTTATTATACTTTTTTTTGAAACACAACACTTCAAGGGATAGTTCACCCAAAAATGAAAATTTTATCATCACTTACTCACCCTCATGTCATTCCAAACCTGTATGAGTTCCTTTCTTTTGTTGAACAAAAGATATTTTGAAGAATGCTTGTAATCAAACAGTTGATGGTCCCCATTGACTTCCATAGTATTTCTTTCCCTACTATGGAAGTCAATGGGGACCAACACATATTTGGTTCTTTAAAATTATTCAAAATATCCTCTTTTGTGTTCAACATAAGAAAAAAAAAAAAACTTACACCGGTTTGGAATAACATGAGGGTGAGTATATGACAAAATTTTCATTTGTTGGGGTGAACTATTCCTTTCAGTCTGTGTCCAGGTCAGAGTAACAGCAGAACAGTAGCGCATGTGCTCTAGACTCGCTTTAAAAAAAAAAAAAGAAAAAAAAAGAAATTTCAATGATACTTCTGGGATGTCCCAAAACTACACCCTCTCTTGCTTCCCTTCCTTTTCTGTCATCCAACTCTGTCACATCAATAAAAAAGGCATAGAAATCTGAGAAATAATTAGTAATAATGATTATGACAATATTTAATATTAATAATAATGAACAATTTTGATACACTTTTAAATAATTAATTTAAAAGAAATACTGAACTTTTTCTTTGTTCATCTACATAAAAAATCATACAAAGAAATAAGTAATGACCACAAGTTCAACAATAATCCTTTTAGAGATAAAACAGCCTAGTGACTACAGCACAATGTGACGGATGGTGGAATTAAGCATAGGCTAATCAGACGTCCCGGGATAACCTCAACAATTCAGCTCCTATCCCTCTTTCAATGACAAGCTGAAAAAAAAAATAATAATAATATCGGGCTTTGGGCTCATTTTAAAGAAAAAAAATGAAGAAAAAAAAATTCAAACCTCACTTAACTCTATACAATGACAAGAGAGAATGTGAGAGAGAGCACGTGAAAACTCATTAACAAGATAAAGCATATGTGACTTTGCATCAGAAAGTTGTGTGCCAAATGGCTAAGAAGATTGCTGATGAGCTTTATGGACAGTCTTTAAACACTCCAATAAAACGTTGAAGTCCACTGCATTACAGTAAGTCCAAAGGTGGTTTTAAAGACACAGCCAAAGTGAGACTTCTATCTACACCTGGTCACTTCATGAATTATTACTGAATAAACAAGAAAAGACATTTGAGATGGACAACATTTGATCACTCAAACCAGGAGCAACATAGCAACCATAGCCCTACAAATGAACATGGAGCCTGATGAGAGAGTGAGTGTGGACACAATGATCTGCATCATACTGTGGGAAGTAGGAAGATCTATAATGAATAACAGATAAAATAGTGACTATCAATATAAAAGGTAAAAATATCAAAAGCTAATTATTGGCCTATGCCTATTCTGAAAAGATGGCATGTGGTTGAAAGGATGGGCCTGTGTGGTTCAATTCCGTCTTATGGTTATACTTTCAAAACAGTATGATATTTGCATATTTTACATACTGACGTATGGTACAGTCCAGGGGCCTGATGTATAAACGTTGCGTACGCACAAAATGGGCATAGAAATATGCGTACGCATTTTTCCACGCACATATCGGGATTTATAAAAAATAAACTTGGCGTAAATATGTGCGCACCGTACGGATGCTCTTGACTGTGCGTACGCACTCTTTTTCCTGGAGTAATGAAGTAAACAATGATTTTAAACTGTTTTCATTTCGATACACATGAGATTTGAGATATGAGATTTGCCTGTTTACTTTTTAAAATACTTTGTCAGTGACGCGAGTCAGGCAATTGTATTTACACTGCAATAAATGGCTTACCTGTTTCCACTAAAAATAGTTAAGAGATGTTCACATTTTCAGCAATACTACATAAATTTTATTTGATTTGAGTTGTTTAAAACAATTGAAATACTATTTGGTCAGTGGAAAGAATGAGGTCAAGTATATTGTAAAATAGGCTATTTATCTGAGAACTAAAAAGTTTTTATGGATATTTAGATATATTTTAAAACATTCTGGATGATTTTGGCAATAAAAATTAATGTGGCACAAATGGCATTTAGTCCTTATCTTATGTTTCCTTAATGTCTTGTACCCTTGACGGTGTTAAACATGGTGTCACGTGGATGGGAATATGCATGGAAATGATATGCAGATGAGGTTATGCATCGTAAAACTAGGCGTTGTATGCTCCATATATGGTTATTTCTGGGAGGAGACAGCGTGGAGATGCACGTATGCACAATCTTCCCCTGACTGGGATTTATAAATGGGTACGCATGCTTTTATAAATCTGAAAACTTTTGTGCGTACGCAAAATCTAGCTTTTGTGCGTACGTACACTTTTAGGATGAAATCTACGTAAAGTTTTATACATGAGGCCCCAGTTGTCTGGTAGGTTATTACAGACGAATGTACAGATCTGTCCAGTGCCACAAATTTCTGTTACCTATAAGTTGATAATTATTTTCATGTTGTGGCTGATAACTCATAATTGTTTCTATATGGCTTCTATACTATATTGTATAAAAATAAAACAAATACATGTAATAGTTTGGTTAGTTATTAAGATAAACATTAAGAGTAACTTTAAATAAGTGCTACATAACAGCAATCTAACATTTTAAAAAAGGGTGGAAATGAGCATTCACAAATTAATATCCAATATATTGACTGATTTACATCCCTACTACAAACATCAATAAATTTAATAGTGCCTGCTTCAGTGACATATTCAAATGAAATCAAGACACAAGCAGTTTGTTGTTACTATTTGGTATCAGGTTGCAATTTAAGCAACATAATGCCTTATTTCAAGGTGGTATGACTTCATAATGCCCTTGCATGAGGCTTAATATTTAACTACGAAAACGGCTATTTAGGTTTGTGTTCTACTAAGAGGCTCAGTGATTTGAATCTTCAAGATAGGCCACTTGTTTGTCTGGCCGGTGAAAACGGCACAGTGTCCAATAACAGTGCATGAATCTTTCAAAGCCACCTGATGCCATCATGCCAGAAGGTCAGTGACTTTAAACTCTCTGAGATGAATCAAATGACAAATGTGGTTCTCACTGGTTACTCTTATAAGCGATTCAAATCTGGAGAGCTCTGGCGTCACATTCTGTTTTAAGTGAGTTCATTTGTCCTCCAATGACTGTCAGGTTTATCTTTCGCAGGTGCAACTCTAAAAGCCCTTGTTTCCAAATGCTTCACAGTCTGTCACCACCAGATTTGATGATTAAAGCAGCATTGATGAACAGTGCCTCGGTCAAGCCCAGTAGAAGAGTCCCCTAGAGTTCAGTTGCTTAGAGACATTAACAAAGAGACCAACAGAAACAACTGCAATCTAATCAGATATTCTGAGGAGCCGTTAATATGAGTCTAATAAATGCTCAAAGAAAACAAAAGATGGGTTTTTTTAAGCAAACCTCTTAGTTATCATAAAAAAAGAAAGACATTTTACAAGATAAAGCATCAAGTAAACATTTCCTTATCAGGCCAGGCTGTAGAACTATTTGAATCATGCTAATACTGTAGATAAGAGTGTAGTACTGAGTTTTTCCCACTGTCACTTTGTTCTTGTTGACAGGGACCTAATTTGTGGTCGCTAATGAAAAAAGTAAAAGTAAAAAAAAAAAAATTTTAAGTGCATACAGTTGACAAGAAATGTAATGCAGTGTTAGAAGTGTCCTGTTGTGTAATATTCTTCATCTAAGACTATTAAAAAAAAAGAAGGTTGCATTATTTTTAAATTATTGGTATACATATAGTTTTCGTGGAATATCAGTAGAGTGATTACATGGTGCGTTTGCACTTAAATTAATTTGGTGAAAAACTACAATGACGAACTAGAAAAGAGTGACATGTTAGCAAATACAAATGCATTATATACTAACATACTGGTAAAAATATTGGTCAAACTAATTATCAGTATACTTTGTTTTGGAAAGAGGGCATGTGTTCGCTTGTCTACTAGGTTTCCACTGTAAATGTATTACTGTTGCATTTAGAGGATAATTAATATGTTAAGATAATTACTGATATGTAATTAGAATTGAAAAGAAATTGATAATTATTTTTATTTTATGGCTAGTGACCGATAAGTGGTTATTTAAATTCTAGACTATATACTGTATAAAAATAAATGGCATAATGTGGCAGAAAATAAAAACGCAATGTAATATATAAAGTGTGTAATGGGCATCATGCACAGCAATAACAAGACAGCCAACTAAAGAGAACAAATAGTAAAATATTTAAATGCAGTAATAACAGCAACAGCCAAGAAAAATTTACTATAATAAGCTAAAAAAATGCACCATCACCTGCATAGAATGAGAGAGATGTGCCTCATAATGCTGTAGCATTCAGGCAGAGGTCAAGCTCTTCGAAATTCACAGATAACTTTGCTGATTCAAATTATATTTACCTAAAATAAAAACCTAAAAAAATGGCTGAAATCACAGCAAGCTCAAGCATAAGTCAAGCTACAAGTCTCACTATATCATTACTGTCACCTTCACATCAGCTTCTGTTGCCACACTGCTTGTTGTTTCAGAATCAGCATTATCCCGAGTTATTCCACTAGTTTTACTCTGGGCCTGAGAATCCTCATCTTCATCATCACCATCCTCCTCCTCATCCTCACTGCGAGTATAATTGTGGTTTCCAACTTCCTTGTCCTCACTGATGTCAATTTCAGTCATGTGTGCTTCATCCAGGCTGTTTTGTCTGGCCTCTGATTGACTCACAGAGTCAGCAGTATTTTGAGGGCCCTGTTCATTAGGGTCCGACTGATTATCCTGCGAGGCATTCTTCCCCGAGTCAAAACTAGCTTCTGACATTCCTGAAAGTAAACATAGATGTGAGCGACTGACCAAGATTTTTTCCTTCTTGTGTTGAATTCAAGTAAATGTTAGAATTCCATTGAGGCTGAAGTTTCAGGAAGGGATTCTGGCATCATGCTGTACATCATGGAACAAACATTTAATGTAAGTACAAACAACCTGTAATTGTTACAGGTCAATACCCAGGAACCAATGACAGCTGAAATTTAATTTTCAATGAAAGAGCTTGCAAAAGATGGGTTAGTAAATCCGCACAGGCACATTCTTTCTGACCGAATGTTAGTTTTAATTGCCTTTTAGTTAATATTGTTTGACAGAAAGTCATACACAGTCCTTCTTATAAACTTTAGACTGCATCCTACATTCCTTTAAACAAAGGAATTCGAATTCAAGCCTATACAGGAAATAAATGGTTCAGCTCACTAAATTTGCAGCACTTTGTACATCAATCTACAATATCGACACCACCTACACTACTCACATTCAAAATGTTTATGGTTAAATAAGGAAATAGTTACTTACAAAGCAAACTAAACTCACAGGAGAAGAATTAGCCAAACTCTTTTATGATGAGCTTAATGAATAATGAAATCTATGTCTTTGCACACAGAGGCTCTCCCATGATGCTCATGTATCAGTAAGAGTTGAGTTAACCTAGAAAATGGGATTATAAATTTGTATAATAAAGCTCCAGCTACACCCTGTGATATGTTTTCTACAAACCAAGGCTCAAATGTCATTTAATTATTGAGTTCTACAGATTTTCATATATAGCAAATAACAATATAAAAAATTATAATTTCAATGCCAAAAGCAACTCCAAATTTTTATTACGCTGCCTCATATGTAACATTTACACTATGTCAAATTTCATAAGTTTATTGCATGTAATGAAAATGTGTCCTAGTGCTGAAGATTGTTAAACCATCATGTACAAGGAAATTGTACAAGTGTGTAAACTGTGATACTTTAGTCATTCGGTCAATAACCGAGACAGTCTGGAATAAAATATTCATAAAGTTTAAGGATTTATCTAGTTTTAATAGAACGAGGGAAAAAGCAGGTCATAGACAATCGCAGGAAGAAGCCCACTTTTCCTTTAAAAAAAAAAAAAAAAAAGAGGCCATAGACAATAAAATTAAGAAACCTATTACGTCTAAGGCTTCGCATACGAATATTGTACTTAGGTCACGCTTTGTACTCTTCATTGGAGCGCCCAGTCACATGACCTAATTAATATTCATAAACTAACACTTTCCCATAGTAGGATTCGTTAATTCGCGTCATGGACACGTAAACGTTTTTTTTTTTTTTTTTTTTTTTTTACTTTTCAGTGTTAAGCAACGGAACAACACGTACAAACCCAAAGCAATACAATGTGTATATTAAAAACCATCGGCTTCATAAACAAGTTGTGTTGTTTAATTATATTGTCTTATTCCTTCCTGGAATGCAATCTCTCAGTGTTGCCTCATTTGTTGCGCCCGCACGTCACAAAGTTGCGATTGAGTTACTTCCTTTGCCTGAAGCACTTCAGTCGAGTTATGCGTTACAAAACGCGATAAACCTGCAATTTCACGCTCTATACCGCTTTTATATCAATGATGCGACCTTCATTAAGCATGAACACAACTGATAGCATAATTATGACTGGGTGACATTCAGTTTTTTTGCCACAACTCTTCTCTTCATCTAAGGCGTGAAACGATCTGAACAGAATAGACAGTAAGTCGACAGCCTGTTATCCTGTCTGACAGCCTGACTGAATTTCCTTTAGACACTTTTCCCAATGGCAGGGGAGGCAGAGGATCAACCCTGCATACTGTAGCCATCATGCCTGCCATCACACATACATGAACACCGAAGCAACAGTTGATTGTTCAGCAGCACTCACCTGCACACAGATTACAACTGTTCTCTTTCTTGTTGCACAGCTCTTTTCATAAAAACGGTCTTGGCTTGAGTTTGAGTTGCTGTGTGTATCATTCGATACACAGCGAATCCCTCCACAGCTCAGTGAAAGTCTTTTCAAACACACCCGGAAGAGGAGGACGTGTGTGTCTGTAGATATACTGGAGCCACAGCATGTCTGTCTCCTAGTGGTCAAACCAACAATGCCAACATCGATAAACAATAATACAGCATCATACAGTAACTACAGAAACAAAACTATATAAATCAGAACCAGTGTTATTTTATTATTATTTACTATTATATTAGCCTATTTATTAATATTTTGAATTTATCGTTGTTGAATTTTATGTTGTCATTTTTATTTTTATTATAGTTATTTTGTTGTGTGCTACTGTCGTTTTTATTAGCTTTATATTTAGTATATTTATATTTATAGCTTTATAGCCATTTTATATTTCAAGTTTAACTTATTTTGTTTCAGCTGACAAGGCAGCATTTGTCATTTTCAAGTTTAACTGCAGAAATAAATTAAAGGTGAATACATTTAAATTTTAAATCATTGATGAAAATAGTCTTGAATCATGAATATAATAATAATAAAAAATAATTGTTTTCCTCAGTGCACAAACTCTTATACACCTGTCTTCTGAAGAGACATTAGTTTTACACTTATTCCAAAATAACTTAAATGTTGTGGTTAATCTAATATTAGCTTTTTGTTCTTCTCAGTGGTCCCCCTGAAACATAGAAAAATCACAGTAATGTATGTCTTGTAAAGTCTTGCAGGGCAGTTTTACCAGTGACTACATTTGAAATGACCTTTGACTTGAGTTACATTTCATTGTTAATTTATTGTGAATTTCACTGCAAACAAAGAGCGTTCGGTGCACTGGCGTCCTGGTGCGGGTTAACAGGTTTTTAAAATGTAACTTTTAAAATAATATTGGTGGATATAATGCAATATTTAGTTTGAGCACTACTGCTTTCAAATTAGGGACTGCTATTTTATTTGGTTGGCAGCAATAATTTTACCAGTAAACAAAAATGCATGTAATTTTGCGGATAAAAGGATCTCAGCACTGAAAAGGCATATTTATTTATAAAACGTTCCTGAATTCATAGCCATCCACTAGGGGGAACTAAAGACCACAAATACCTGCAACTTTCTGACAGTCTGTTTATCAGCCACTGCTAGTTAGCAATAGAAAATATATAATGTAATCTAAAGTCAAACAATCTTTGTATACATATTGTTAAAAAACATTTATTCATTTAAAAAACATTTAGGAATAAAAAACACCACCTATGATTTTCTTTTGATATTTATTTCCTCTTATTATGTATTGTGTGACTGCTGAAGAAAAATTATTCAAATCATCAATGATCAAATTACATTACATGGCGGTGGGTGTAAATAAATGCACTTAACACTAATGAAATGACAACATATTGCTACTGTGACTAACAAATGAAATTGAAAAAGTTTTGAAACTATGTACAAGCATTTGAATATTTACAGAGTATCACAAAAGTTTGGATATTATCTTGAAATGTTCTCCACTAACCAACTGCACAATAAAACGGAGTAAACATTGTTCTAACGGACATACTCTGTGGTTTTACCAGCATGTGACTTTACTCTAATACTGGGTATTCATAAACCAAAACAAAAGAAAACAGCAACCAACTTAGCGAGGATAAGACACAGACCCATACAGTACAACATTATTAATATAACTGACACAGAATAAACCAATACTATATAAAACTGCTGATTGTAATTTAAAGAATATAATACAGGAACAGTGCAGTATTTAGGCTCAAGTAGAAAGAAGACAAAAACCCTGGGCTAAAGAAACCATAAATTTGTTGGCCTACTCATCATTGTCTGGGGAGAAATGAAAACATTCCCATTAACATACATGATCATAATTCAGAGGCTAGTGTCATATGGGATATTTTTAAACATTGAGAATAGAGCCAGCTATCTCACTGTGCTGATAAAAGTACTTAAAGCAAAACTACTCACACAAGCACTCTCACTTATTTACTGTGGCAGATTCAAATCCACATAGACCATGCATTGCTAAAAAAAAAAAAAAAACATGCCTCTTAACCATATTTAATAGAGGAACTATATATGACATGACATCCATTTCATCTTACTTCCTTGAAATTTTCATACATACTATTTCAACTTCTTACATGCAACTATTTCCTATATGATCCCCCCTTTCTAATTAGTGGGTCTAAATATTACAGTAATTTCTGTGAGGACAATTAATGTAATAGCATACCATGGCATTTTAGAAAACTGTGTTTGTTGCAACAGAGGTCATCATAAAGATATTCAATAGGGTTCATGTCTGGGTTTGGAGCAGGCTGGCCAAATTTTTCGACATCAGATTCAGTAAATCAATTATATTTGGATGTTGTTTTGTGTACAGGGGTAATGCCATTCAGAAAAAGACCCCTCTCAAACTCCTCAAACAAAGCACAGACTTCTCTACAATGACACTGTAATATAGCATTAAAGGGATAGTTCACCCAAAATTTAGAATTTATGACTTTAGAATTTAGAATTTGACTTTTGTTCACATTTGAAACACAAATGAATATATGTTTAATGAAACCTGAGTGATTTCTGTCCTTCCATTTAATGTCCATTAAAACAAATCTTTGCTGCTGCAAAAAGTTAATAAAGACATTGTAAACACGGAAGCTTAACTGTACTCACTTGACGTACAAGAAAAAATCTCATTGGTTCGTGCAGAAGCACAAATATGCTTGTGTGACACAAAAACAAAACTCATTGGTAGCTGTGAATCAAGCAGGAACGTTTGAGCTTTTGTTTACCATATTTTATGCATATGCATTGATGAATGTTTATGTCAATAAATGCCTAAATTAAATCTGTTCATCATATAAAGTGATTGGGTCTCTCAGAGGACTTGGATTAAACAATTCAATTCATATGAATTACTTTTACAATGTCTTTATGAACTTTTTTAAGCATCAAAGTTTTGGTGGTGTGGATTTTCAATGGAGGGACAGAAATCTCTAATGTGTCATAAAAATGTCTTCATTTGTCTTTCGAAAGATGAACAAAAGTTTTATGCATTTGGAATTACATGAGTAAATGAGAACAGAATTCTCATTTTTGAGTGAACTGTCCCTTTTTAAGATGATTTCACTGGAAATAATGGCAGAACTCGTTAAGGGACTAGAAAGGGGATTAGAAAGGATGTCCACATACATAAATTTTATGGTAAAAGATATAAAACATCTGTCAGAAAATTGTTCCGTTGCAGTTTTGAGGCTCTATAGTTAAAAATGTTAGAAGAGAGGAATGAGTTTGTGAATAGTAGATATGACAGGTAAAGTAAACTGACAAAACTTACGAGGGAAAATGAAAAGGTGTTACTGTGTTGAATCTAGGTTAGGTGCTTTTTGACAGTTACAAGTGACAGCTCCACCAATCCTGAGCTCTGACTGTCCAGGAAAAGCAGACATTAGGGTTTTAAATGAACCTTTGCATTTACATATGGTGTGACTGTTACAGGTCTTCATTTTCAAGACCATTTGAGTGCTCTGATCAGTGGACAATCCTAGCACTGAAGCTTGCGTATGCTGCGAGAAATTCTCTTAAACTCCCGCTGACCCTTCTGCCAGCGCTTCAATGATGTGATGACCAAATTTCCATCCATCTTCTGGCCCATCACCAGATAAGCAGCATTGATGTCATTCATTTCATCACATACACACTGAAGACCATCTTTCAGCCAAAGCACCATCTTCCTGAAGTCACGATCAGTAACACCACCATTCAGCTTGTAGATAGTCTTGCTCTTGGTTTCTGGAATGATTTTGGTGTCGCCATTCATGTAGGAGATCTCCTTGACTTTGATCTTTAAAGCTGGTGTGTAAACACAATTGAAGGTTGAGGACAATGGATATAAACAACTGCTTAAATTCAAGGCAGACCAAATATATGAATAACTTTTGCTTTCTCTATACTCTTAAAAATAAATGTTCCTCACTGGTTCTTGGCAGATCATTTTCACTCAGTGGGGTTCTATACTTTTATAGATTTTCTTTAAAAAAATAAATAAATAAATAAACCAGCCTTAGCTGGTTTGTTGGTCTGACCTGTTGGCTGGTTTTTGAGGTGCACCTTTCAACAAGATAAACCAGCTAAACACCAGCTTGGCCAGGACAATCCTAAACTGGCTAAGACCAGTAAACCAGCCTAGGCTGGTTTAAATAGGTTTTCAAGCTATATGATTCCTTGGAGATTCAAAAATTTCTTGATGTTACATTATAGCTTCTTCAGATCAGGGTTCTTTTAAGCACCAGATTGATTTCAAAAGAACAAGAAAAAAAAGTATTTTGTGGAATTTAAAGTGATAGTTCCCCCCAAAATAACATTTCTGTCATAATTTACCTATGCTCATGTTGTTCATTTAGTTTTTTTTTTTTTTTTTGTTGCCTACACAAAGGAAGTCGATGGGTTACAGTGCTGTTTTGGCCCCCACTGACTTTCACTGTATGGACAAAAATAGTTGAAACATTCATCAAAATATCTTCATTTTTTTCTGCAAAAGAAAGAAGATCATACACAATATGATGAACAATATGACGGTGAGCAAATGATCTTCATTTTTTGGGTGACCCCTTTAAAGGTTATTTTATATGAAGGGGCTGCATAGCCCTTTTTAGTTATAATAGACCTTTATTTTTAAGAGTATAAAGCAGAGATGCCAGTACATTAATTCAGATGTTTAAAGCAAACAAAATATTAGCCTTACCAAAGTCATTTTTGCACAGGCTGTCCACAATCTCATTGTCATTCTCAGGCTTTTCTTTGCAGGCATCACACACTCTCGGAACTGGGCAAAAAAAGATCGAAATAGCAGTGAAGGTAAAGGGTGTGCATGCGTCTAAAAAGTGAATTTAAAAAAACTTTCCTACCTTCCTTGGTGACTGGCACTAAAGCATCTGCGCCAGCAGGTGGTATGCACAGGTCATTATCCAGAGGGAAGCGATTGCAGTCGAGCATGTCCGGCCAAGGAAACCCAAATGCGGCCATCACTGGAGCGCAGCCGCTCTTCACGCTCTCACACAGCGACCTGCACGGCTGAATCGGCTCGTCCAGATCATCCAGACACACCGGTGCGAAAAGAGAGCAGAGAAACTTCTTGGTGTCCGGATGACACTGTTTCTGCACCAGAGGGGTCCAGGAGGATGCCTGTTGCAGAACCTCGTTCATGGTTTCGTGCCCGAGGAGGTTAGGCAGACGCATGTCCGTGTACTCGATGTCATGGCACAGGAGCAGGTTTGCAGGTATGGGTTTGCAGTTGCTCTTTTTCTGAAAGAGCTCGGGCTGATCGAAGGCGTATAATCCGTGAAGCGCATCCAGATATCCAGGTAAGGAAAGCGCAACCAGCAGCGCCAGATAAGCTAGCATCATCGTTTCAGTTGAGAGGAGACAGAGCACACGTCTAACGGGGAGTTATGGATAACTGAATTCTCTTCTGTACCAACCTGTTCTCATAGTAAAGTCTGGGCGGAGCGAGAGAAGGCGCTCAGATATCCACTGCTGAAGTTTCTGCTGTTTTCTGCATAGGTTGTGACTTAAAACATAGATAGCTGCGGCGTTTTGGTCACAGAACGTTCGAAGGGCGAAATAAATTGTGTTTCTTGTCCCACGCTTACTGTTTATATTATATCAAGACATATTTTGTATGTCGAGGCCTGTATAAAACTGGTTAAACAAATATCAAAACATTATAAATAAACGTTTTACATAGTGTTACACAGGTTTAAAACACTGCGTCCTTTCGTTCTGTTTGCTTCCCCCTTAAACTACAGTCTTTTAATTCCAACCTTTGCATTCTGTTGGTTGTCTGGTTTTACCCATGAACTATATTATTTTAATGCTTGTTCAAAACGAGAAACAGTGAAACGAAGAGTGTAAGAGTATATCTATAAATTCACTTGAAGTAGTTCACAGTATAGTTTTAAACTGCGATACAAAAGAAAAATTTAAGTTAACTAGTTGTGTTCTCAAGGATTACTGAAGGAACACATAACAGTATACTATTATAAACTAAAAAAGTACCAATTTAGTCCCAAGAAGTATTGAAATGCTTAAAAGTATACATTGTAGTATTGATTTTAGTATATTTAATACATAAAGTATACTTGGTAAATGTACTTGAACTTTACTTGAGTTTACTTAATAAAATGAACTTGAAGTATGTTTCATTTTGTAAGGGTGCTTCTCGTTCATAAGGAATAACTCGTAAAAAATAAAGGTCTCAAAAAGAGGGTTGCAGCGATGCCACAGAAGAACCAGTGAACATTTCTTAAAAGAACCATTTTTTTCTTGGTGTGAGGAATATTTTAATAATCTAATACATTTTTTTCACAATAAAGAATCTTTTGTGCAATGGAAAGATTCAATGGATGTTCAAGGTTCTTCATGGAACCATAATTGCCAATAAAATATCTTTATTTTAAAGATTACTGTCAAGTGCAATGAATGTAGTTTGTACAGATTTACATAGGCATATTTAAGTTACTTACATGATGACGATAAGAAGTCTATTACATACTCACATTACTATAACAATATTTTATAGGAAAATATATAAGATATTCATTCTATTTTTTCCAAGTGATTAACTGATTTATGAAGTGCAGTAAGCCTTTCATTTGACAGCTGCATAATTCATTTTTTGGTGAGTGATGCTGAGGTATTTACCCTTTTCACACTCACGGTCATCTGTCATCATTAAGGCAAAATATGTGAAGTAGTTCATAAGTTTATACAATATGCCTATCATTTTTCATGTATATCTGTGTGTGTGTGTGTGTGCATATGAGTAAAGTGAGAGTGAGAAAAATTTAGAATGATGGAGAAAGTGAGAGGCAGAATGAGTGAAAGAGAGAGAGCTGTTGAGTGAAACTGAACTCCTTGTAGTGGGTCTGGTTCCTGCATCATTCATCACTCTGTAGGGTCCAGTTTTAAGCCACTGAATGGGTCACACAAACAAACCCTTTCTCATCACAAGACAGTCTCCGACCCCTCATCCTTCTGGAGTTAAAGGAAGCTTACCATGGGACAACAACATTTTTGAACCTCAAAATTCATTAAGTGTTCAAGCAACACATATATAAATGAAGTGTTTATGTAGCAATGTTAAGGCACATAGTGGATCCTTTGGATCTTTCTTGTCACCAGGTTTACTGGGTAACAGCTTCTCCTCAAGTCCTCATGGAGAAATTCCCCTAAGGCTTCTAAAGGTCAAAGGTTCAGAGGCCCCCATTAAATACAGGTTAGCTGTTGGGGTTTCCCATCTTTGGGATCCTGCTGGGAAGAAGTAGTCATTTAAAGTCTTGTTTCTAGCTGTAAAGTGATAGCCCTTGGTCTCTATGATGATAAGACAAGTTTTGCTCTCTAGGAGACCAGTGCCCTCCATTTGCCCTTTTGTTGTGTTTATGTTGTGTGTAAGTGTCAGTATTCATCTGTCTAGCCAAAGTGGAGGGATTACTATACTGATTAGAGACCAGATGGTGTCTTCTAATGTTTGCAAAGTTTGGTCTCATTTAATGTGAATGATAGAAAATGGTGATTTGTCTCTTTACTCTTGCTTAGTAAATTAGAAATAGCTTGAAAAAATAATTCAGAATAAATCAGATCAACTATATAAATATTCAACAATCAAAATGTGTTCATATTTTAGCCCCAAAAATATTCTTCTGACCAAAGATGTCATTGGCAAGTAACGAAACTCTCACTAAATTAGCCGTTATTATAAAACTTGTAAGTAACACAGTTCTTCAACTGAATTAACAACTGTTCAACTGTTAAAAAATCTAACATTAACTTAAACTTATGTCAAACAGCTCACAACCTCAGCATTGCTGGTTTGCTTAAATCAACTATCACCAAAATTACATCATGTTTACAAAAAGCATAGTGAAATGCCATGAATAAAGTTTTAAAAACAATTTAATAATGGTTTATTATCAGATTTACTTAGAACTTTTGAGTCGTTCAGAATAGAATTGATAATATCAGAATTGAATTGAGGTAGAAAATAGGATGTAAAATTGCAAATGGAATTTTAATGTGAGTAGAAATAGAGTTAATTAAAATAAATATCATTAACCTTTAATTCTAAATTGAAAGTAGAAAAACAGTTTGTTAAGACAAATTTGAATGTTGGCTTGACAAAGAATTGTTTGAGAGGCTTATTTGATTAAAACTCTGTATGTTTACCAACTATCTTTGCAGGTATCCAAAGGTTTAGGCTTTACAGTCAAAGAGAATGATGGATAAGTTTGAAATGTAAGCTGTAAAAATTTGGGACACACTTTAGGTTATGGACCAATTCTCACTATTAACTAGTTGCTTATTAGCATGCATATTACTAGCATATTGGCTGTTTATTAGTACTTATAAAGCACATATTAATGCCTTATTCTGCATGACCATATTTTAGATCCCTTAATCCTACCCCATACCTAAACTTAACAACTACCTTACTAACTATTAATAAGCAGCAAATTAGGAGTTTATTGGGGCAAATTAAATAGTCATAGTAAATATTTAGTTAGTTTTTTGCAACTAACTCAGACATTTTGCCTTAGATGTGATGTAGTTGTTATATGTAGCACTTGTAATCATGTGGCTAATTTGTCTTTAAAAGGTTAAAAACCAAAAAGACTGAGAAAGATTTAGTATGTTTTGACAAACAATGTATGACTAAAGCTACTTAAAAGAATAGTTCACCCAAAAATGAAAAGTTGCTGAAAATGTAGCAACCCAGAAGCATAAGAGCGCATCCAGAGCAGGTAGCGTGTTCTGTGTGTGTGTCTGTGGAGTGTTTACACAAGCATTGCTAGCGAGTCATTTTGCCTCTGTTAGTAAGTTGTAAAAATGTCAAAGTGTAAACACAAATCGGTGAATGAGTGGGGCTTCAGGCTGTGTGCTCTCCCATGCCCAAGCTATATCACAAACGGGGACACACATGATCTGTGCATTGCTTGTTTGGGAGCGGAGCACGCACGGCTAGCTCTTGAGGGAGGTAGCTGTGCCCAGTGTGAGCAGCTCGATGAAAGCAGCCAGGTTTGCAATCCTCTTTGCTCCAGTCCTGCTATGGCTAAGGCTCATGTTTTGTAGGCTGTTGTCATGGGGATTGCAGGTGGCTTTCGCATCAATGCAGAGGAGACTGTGGACTCGCTGCCACAGTCCCTCGCGTATGAGGAGCAGTTGGAGGTTGTCACTTGTGCTGTAGCCAAGCTAAAGATCGACTGGCTGGCCAAGAAGCAGGACGTTCATCCAAAAAGTAAATTGGATGAATACTTCCTACATGTAAGATCGCAGCCTCCACACTGCGGCCTTCGTTTCTTTCCCAACCTCCACACTGAGGTGTAAAGGTCGTGGAACAAGCCATATTCGCCCCGGCTCTTCAGCGCTACTAGCTCTACCTACTCAAACATTTTAGGGCTGAGCGAGCAGGGATATGGGGTGGTGCCGCGGGTCAAACAGACTCTTGCCAGCTATCTGTCCCCTGACTCTGCATCATCCCTGGAGGCCCCAAGATTTCCCACTAAGCCACTTAAAGCTGCATCAGTGCTAGTGGGTGAAGCTTATGTGGCAGCAGGTCAGGCTGGGGCATGTCTGCACACTATGGCATTGTTGCAGGCATACCAGGCTGACCTGCTTAAGGACTTGGATGAGGGCCAGGAGGTGGATCTCTCTCTCTGTGCTACCAAAGAGACGGCCAGAGCCCCAGCCACAGCCATCATCTAGCTCCTTGTACCACCAAGCTCAGAGGCAGAGTGTTGCTACTCGTGCTCCTCCACGGAAAGATCGGGAGTCGAGACAGCGTTCTCAGCTGGTGGCTTCGAGAGAGAAGATGGATCTACGGACTGTCATTCTCTCAAAGAAGTACTCGGCTAAGAAGGACAGACCCCTCTGGGGAGGGGAGGTACACACCTCAGCATACGGTGCCCGATTCTCCTCAGTGTCCTCAGGGGGCTGCTCTGTTAACCTTGTCACTTCTGGTGCTTTAGGGCACAGCGGTCTCCAGTGAACACAATTCTCAGCTGCAGCCCGGCAATAGTATGGCATGGGAATGCTATCCCCTCAAGCAGGAGCATTGTCAGGCCCTTAGTAGACTTTTTGGCAACATGGAAACTTCTACCAAATGTCTCACAATGGGTCCTGCAGACTGTAGAAAGAGGCTACAGAATACAATTTGGTTCTCTCCCACCCTGTTTCAATGGGGTTGTCCCCACACTTGTGGGCCCCAAGCAGGCTCTGGTAATGGAACGAGAAGTAGACACTTTTTTCAGAAAGGAGGCCATAGAACATGTTCCTCCTCTTTTGAGAGAGTCTGGGTTCTACAGCCGATACTTCAATGTTCCGAAGAAGAATGGGGGGTTGTGTCCGATCATAGATCTGCGTTTGTTGAACTGTGCTATCAAATGCTTTCAGTTCAAGATGCTCACTATCAAACCGATCATGTCTCAGATCAGATCTGAGGACTGGTTTGTCACGATAGATCTTAAGGATGCATACTTCCACTTATCCATCCTTCCTCAACACAGGAAGTTCCTGAGGTTTGCTTTTGGGGCGAAGCATACCAATATCGAGTTCTTCCCTTCGAGCTATCACTCTCACCCCGCACTTTCAGCAAGTGTGTGGATGCTGCTCTGGTTCCACTGTGACTCCAGGGCTTCCGCATACTGAATTAGATCGACAACTGGATGATATTAGCGCAGTCTCAGCAGCAGGCAATTTGGCATCAAGATGCCATCCTCACCCATATGAAAGAGCTGGGGTTGAGGCTGAATGCCAAGAAGAGAGTGCTTTCTCCAGCTCAGAGATCCACATATCTTGACGTGGTGTGGGATTCGACAGTGATGCAGGCACGTCTGTCTCCTGCTCATACCAAATTGATTTTCACGGCTGTAAAGAGAGTGAGAGAAGGCCACTCGCTCACTGTCAAACAGTTTCAGAGACTGTTACTGTAGGTTTGATGGTAGCTGTGTCCAACGTGATACCTTTTGGCCTGCTGTACATGAGATCTTTGCAGTGGTGGCTCAGGACCAAGGGGTTTTCCCCTAGGGGCAACCCACTTCACATGATCAAGGTCACGCGGCGATGCCTTTGTGCCTTAGACATGTGGAGGAAACCTTGATTCCTGACTCAAGGCCTTGTGTTGGGGGCTTCCTTGTCGTCGCTTAACACTAACGATGGACGCATCCCTCACAGGCTGGGGAGCAATCATGATTAGCCGCTCTGCTCAGGGTCGGTAGGAAGGCCACCATCTCATGTGGCACATACATTGCCTGTAGATGCTGGCCATGTTTCATGCATTGAAACACTTCCTTTCAGACCTGAGGGGCCATTATGTGCTTGTTGATGGCTCTCCCTTGGAGATTCTGATCAGAAAGGCTCCATCCTTCATCCCCGCCCCAAAGTTATGGAAGCTGTGGATGTGGCCCCTATGGGGCACAGCTCATAGCTTCCGGTCTCTCAACCGAAGTTGTTGAGACCATACCCCAGTCCAGAGTCATTGGGAAGAGACCCACTACTTACTTGTTTCCACCATGGCACTCTGAGGCTGAGGCCTGCACAGCACTCTAAAATACCAACCTGGGATTTGGCAGTGGTTCTGGAAGGCCTGTGCAATGCCACTTTTGAACCTATTGAGGAAGTTCCATATATGTTCCTGACCTTAAAACGTTTTTTCTCCTTGCTATTTCCTTCCTTAAGAGAATAGGGGACCTTCAGGTGCTCTCAGTCTCGCCTTCATGTCTGGAATTTGCCCCTGGCATGGCCAGAGCCTTCCTCAACCCTAGGCCTGGGTATGTCCCTAAAGTACCCACTAATATGCCAAGGCCCATAGTGCTGCATGCCTTCTATCTTCCTCCCTTTTGGGACCCTGACCAGGAGAGGCTGAACTTACTGTGCCCAGTTATAGCACTAGGTGCTTTCAGCCACAGAGCTGCCCTGTGGCGTAGGGCAGATCAGTTGTTTGCTTTGGTGTACCCAAGAAAAGTTCACCGGCCACAAAGCAGACGCTGAGCAGGTGGGTGGTCGAGACTATCTCACTTTTCCACGAGGCCTCCGACTGCCCATCACCTCTAGGGGTCAGAGCACACTCAACACAAGGTATAGCGGCCTCCAAGGCCTTCTCTCTGGGAGCTTCCCTGACAGACATCTGTGATGCAGCAGGCTGGTCGTCTCTGCAGACATTTGTCTGCTTCTAAAATTTAGACCTGGCTTCCTCCCCAGGTTCTCAAGTCCTCATGTCCTGATTTGTGTTCGCCTGACACTCACCGGACAGGGACTTTGTCATTCTGGCGCAGTAGGCATTCTCATTCCCATAGCGTTTAGACCTACCTACCTACAGACATTTCAAGTCAGAACTGCAGTGACATGTACAAAACCAACGTCAGATAAAACGTATCATATGTACATTCATCTATTCCAGGGAAAAAAAAACTAACACTCTGTTAGCGCCACCCAGTGGATATCTCACATCGAATATGTCATGAAATGTACATGGCAGTACGTATTTCACATCTTGCGAAAAAGTTCCCATAGGTACGTTTTCGTCATGAGAGCAGGTTGGTTTCGACACAGTTCAAGTTCTCTGATGGAGAACATCTCGGGTTATGCATGTAACCATGGTTCCCTAAGGGAAACGAGATGCTGCGTCTCTCTGCCATACTTCCTGCATCCCTGTAAGCGCTACTTCAGCCTATCAGAAGCTTACATGTGCTGCTCCGGATGTGTTCTTATGCTTCCTGGTCTCTTACATCACCCAGCCCTTGCTCATCCATTGGACTGATTACACGCACGCTTCAGAACATGGTCGTGCAGAGGCATTCCCGTAGCACTTTGACACAGCGTCTCGTTCCCCTTAGGGAACCAAGGTTAAATGCGTAACCCCAGACATTTTGTTTTGTAGTCTGAATTGTATGTATTTTCTAGTCCCTGGTCAATTGTGTTTTTACTAAGAGTCAGTGCAGGGTTAAAAGCTGTCATCAGACCAGTTTTGTGATATAACCTTCACCTTCAGCCTTCATAGCTGACAGCAGGTTCTCATTAATGTGCCCATGAGAAAATGAGAGCCAGCTTGCAGGAGTTCAGCATCTTACATCTGTACCTCTCTAACCCATCTCTCTCTCTTTCTTCTTCAACCCCCTCTCCCTTGCTCCTCACGATTTCCCTAATACATTTTTTTTTTATCAAGATTCACAGGTCAGGCCACTGCCATAAATAATTAGAGGATGTATGTTTTCTCTGGCAGGAACCAAGGGCCTTTGATAGTTAAAACTCTTCTAGTGTAAGTTCAGTTCTTCAGCACATTTATTTCTTTACATTAAAGTACATTTCTCTTTTCAAATAGGAAAGTCAAATAACAGGAAAGTATGTTGGCTCACACAAACTGTAAATGCAGACAGCAGTTGTTATTATAGAGTGAATATTTTGTTTCCCAAAGGACGCACAGCAATCATACTTTCATGGTTGCACATTTTTCTCATAACTATTTCTTTGAAATGAATATTCGGTCTTTGTGGTAAAACAAATAAAATTTCTGGGAATACAAATCTGTAGACTAGACAGCACAAGAATCATCAAACTAAATTTTACTTTGTGAAAAAATAGGTTCACAGTATGTTGATATCTTTAAATGTCTGAGAAATTTTTACAAGGACCAGAAGAACATAGATATGCCAATGACATGATGCTTGTATTCAAAAATGCATCAAAATGCAATTCATACATGCACTGAAAAAAAATTGGAGTGGAAACAATTTTTACTCAGAAATTGCTAGTAAATTTACCAGTTAATGAATCTGCAAGAAACACATTGAATTAAACATATAATTTTAAAGTAGAATGTTTAAAATATTTTTTTTGTAAAATGTAATTCAATGATCTTTGTTTTATTCACAAAAACTTCACTAAAAAAGGTTGTTACAGTGTGCAATGACTTGTCAGGGTGCCCTGGTATCATAATGAAGAAAAAGCCTTATGTTATTAAAAAGCATTTTTTAAAAAAAACATATTTTAGCAAAATGTCTTTACTGATTAATATTTACAAAAAAACTTTTGTCTACCAAATCATAGTCATGTAGTGTGACCAGAATGCAGAAATATGCTGAAAAGAAAGCAGAAAACAGAAAATAATATCACAAAGAGGATCCCTATGGACCCTCATGACTGTGTGTAAGGTCAACAGGTCTGTTAAAATAGCAGATCATTTGACCTGGTGTAATAAAATGTTTTTTAATGGTGTAAAAGTTTTTCAAAACCATAAATACAAATATTGCTTTTCTAACAATGTGGAACATGTGTTTTAAACTAGATTTTTTCTTTTTAAAATCCTTTTCCTTGAACACTTTTATTTGTCATTGACCCACATTCAGGGAATGTGGGGAATTAACTGGGGACAAAGTCTAAAGATTCAGCAAGAGGGCATTAATGCTCATAGACTGTGTCTCCCCTGCTGGGAAGGAAAAGGGCAGTTTAGAGAGAGAAATAAGCTGCAGCCCTAACAAGCTTGTTAGTGTCAGTCCCGGCTCTGCACAGCTTGAGCTGAAGAATTCAATCACACAGCACATGTATTAATGTAACTGAAGTTCCATGTAGTCATACGGATTGTGCTTACATGCTGTAATTCAAAAATACCCCTCACCAACACATACAGAGAACTGGGAGGTAATTGAGTCAGCATGCAACCAATGGCAGTATAGACTGAATGACTAATGTGGGAAGACTTTGTCTGCATGTGTGAGTGAAAGTGTCTGTTTTTTAATTCAAAAGCAGGCCTGTATGAGCATAATTCTATGCGTAAGGTTCTAGTGATTTATGCGTATATGTATGCACTGTTGTTCACTGGTTAGTGAAATATGAAATTACATAAACATTAAATAAAACAGGGACTTATTATAGACATGTTTTCACAGTCCAGAAGTATAGGCCTAACTATTTGTTCTTGGCCCACAGATACATACTCATACTTTTAGCTTCTTTCCAAAGCAAAACTGAGAGTTGAGTATGCAAGTGTAAATAACATACAGTACTATCAACAGTAAAAAAAAAAAAAAAAAAAACATCTGTTAACATTTACATTAAGATTCATTAATATTAGTCATCCTGAACTAACAATGAATAACAACAACTTGTTACAGCATTTATTAATCTAGTTTAATGTTCATCTGTAAATATACTATTGTTCATTGTTTATGTATGTTCCTTCATACAGGGAAAACCTATTTTTATAGAAAAATTTTATAGAAATAATTATGTTTGTTCTTAAAATTGTCATCATTAATGTATAGGGTGTTTTGTGTTACATTTTCTATTACTTAGATAAATTTTATGCATTATTTTAGTGTCATGTTTGTTACTCTGATTATGTTTTGGCCATGTTTTCTGGATAAAAGCATATTTTGGTAAATTAACATTATATAACTTATATACAGTGATAATTTGTAAAATATACAGGCACCATCCAGTAATGCCTGAAACATTGTCACATTTTTTTTACTTTGAATTTCTGGTAACCAGAGCTGCATGTTTTTTTTTTAAACCATAAATTTAACAGGATGCTTTATAAACATCAAACAATGTTCATTTATACAACCTGTTTAAAATGGATAATTGAGGAAATGAACACTAACCTAGAATAACAAATGCTATAAAACTGATTGACTAACTAAGGGTAATGTATAGAACGCTATAGTACCAAGCACCATTAACAATCTTTATGTTTATATAAATGTCTTTATCAAAGTATGTCACAGTGAAATGTTCTGAAAGTTTAGTGTTAGACAGGCTGATACACAAATGTCTGTGACCTCTCGCCTGTGTGTTTTCATTGTGATGAACTCAAGCCTAGGGGTGAAGAGATGTCAGAAATGTTTGTGAATGACTGTGTTCCTTAACATATATTTTACTTGAGATTTGCTGGCTAAAACAAAAACATTTTAACTTCTCAGACCAATGTAAGGGAAATTGAGGAGCCCTCTATTAAAATAAAGGATACATAGCAGTTTCTCCATTTTCTATATCTGTTGTTTCCTGAGGTGATGTGTTTACAAGAAAGTTTTTCATAGAATAGTCTGGAATAGTGAATGTCAAAGTTCAACAAAATCATCCACTGCATATAGAGTGTTACAGGGGCTGCCATGTGACCCAAGGTGACCCAGGGCATTCCAGAGAATGTCTTTGTGGGTAAATAAAGCCTGGCATCCATAGGAGTCTGCCTGGTGGCAAAAAGGGTTTACAGGCATCAGCCAAACGACCTGGTGATACATGAAGCAAAGCAGACACTCTGTAACCCCCACCTACTGTCTCACACATGTGTGCACATTTATTCCTATTGCATTTTTTTCAATGACTGTAATGCATTTAAACAAAATCTACATTATGCTATGACAATATAGGCAGAGTGTATTTATCATTGCATGGTCATTTAAAAGACGTTATGGTAACACTTTCCAATAAGCTTCCATTAGTTAACTACATTAGTGAACACTTCTAAAGCTTTTATTCAAATTCGTAAATGTTAATTTCCAAATTTACTAGTACATTTTAGGCTGTTAATATTATTTAACAGACCTGAGCTAACATGAACTAACAAAGAAGAGATGTAATTTTATTAACAAACTTTAATAAAGATAAATACAATAACAAATGTAATGCTCATTGTTAGTTAATGTTAATTAAAGCATTAACCAATTATATTAATGGAACCTTATTGTAAAATATTACCAATGTATTGTATTTTTTTTTAAGATTTGTTGTTTTTGTTCTGTAGACAGGGCTGTTAAGGTTTGTAGGACTACATTAATCAGACTGATATACTGGCAAAGCTTTTAATCTATTATGCTCCAGATTATATTGTTTTAACAGGTGAAAGTTTGAGCAGTTTACAGAGAAAAATATCTTTAACTAACAGAAGTGGAGGCAAAAGCTCTCAAGATAGAAATCTATGTGGAACCAGCTGTATCAAGTAAATAGGAATGTCGCACACTCTCTGGAACATGAAATAACATGTAAGATTGTAATCAAAGAAATTTAGAAAATAAGTGATCCTCTACAAATGAAAGACAGGAAGATACAAGAAAAATGTTGTAATTTGAGAAGAGGATAGTTTTACATCTTGGACATAGTTTTACATCTACTGTCATTTTTAATGCAAGACACATGTAAAAACTTAAGAATGGACTCCACTTTAAACAAACAAAAAAATGCAGCCTACGTTGCTATACCATCCACACTGTCATGAATTTAGTTGTAATGGGTGACGAGGTGTGTTAAAGACGTCAAGGTTCATTGCAGTTTTAGAACTTGTGGGCCAGACTGAACTTGTAAAAATACTTTTGGTCTAGGGGACATTTTCCTCTAATCTTGGGTCCAGTGTTTTGTAATCAATGTTCATGTTAAGTGCTATCACAAGGTCACCCTTTTCCTCTTCTGTATCATTGCAAGTCAAATGTTGCACATAATGAAACTTGCTTTCATCAAGCTGCTGCTGCATGTTGAAGTGTTTGAGCTAAAGTGGCTGTCTGATTATTTTGACAAGGCATGATGAATGATTTCGCAGTGGCTTGAAGTCCCACAGCATGCAGGCTTATGGGAGTCTGGGTAATTTCTTTGTTGTTTTTCTTTAGCCAGAAGGCTGCATTTTTAACTAAACTTGGTACATATGGGCAGTATGACAAAAATGAAATGTTTATGTCTTGATATTTTTTTACATTAATAAAGGGTTCATGCATGAAATATCAAATGTCTCTCGTCATTTAATCATTTTCAATTCAGCATTCAACATGCTACAACATACTACTATTCTTTAGTATACTACTACATACTTACTCTGATAAAACACAGCTGTAAAAATATCTACTTTTGTGACCTTACAAGGATGACTACATTATGACTCCTGCTTTATATATATCAATAATGTATATTCAGTATTAAGCAGCTTGGATTGATAGATAATATTATTCCTAATTAATCTAAAGAAGAACATGCTACTGTTACAACTGGCATTTATCAAAAAGAGTTTAAATCCACCAAAATTTGTGCTTTTATGAATGTGTGTTGCACCTGCAGCTTTGTTCCTATGTTTCAAAGGAATCTCAACATTAAAAACATGATTAAAATATATATTTAACAAAATCTAAATCAGTGGTTCTCAATTCCAGTCCTGGGGACCCCCTGCTCTGCAAATTTTGCATGTCTCTCTTATTTAACACACCTGATTGAGATCATCAGCTTGTTAGGGGAAAGAGCCATGAACTGAACTAACGAGCTGATGATCTCAATCAGGTGTGTTAAATAAGGGAGACATGCAAAATGTAGCAGAGCAGGGGTTCCCCAGGACTAGAATTGAGAACCACTGAACTAAATAATTAAAATTCTATCAAAATTATGTCAACATTTACTCATCTCATTCCATACATGGGTTTCTAAATGACAAAAGATACATGAAGTACAGGTGCATCTAAAAAAAAAATAGAATATCGTCAAAAAGTTTTTTTGTAACTTATTTCAAAAAATGAAACTTTCATTACATGTAAAGTGTAAAGTTTTTTTTTTTGTTTTAATTTTGATGATTAGAGCTTACAGCTCATGAAAGTAAAAAATCCAGTATCTCAAAATATTAGAAAATTTACATTTGAGTTTCATTAAATGACCATCCCTACAGTATAAGTTCTGGGTATCTCTTGTTCTTTGAAACCACGATAATGGGGAAGACTGCTGACTTTGCAATGGTCCAAAAGAAAATCATTGACACCCTCCACAAAGAGGTTAAGTCACAGAATGTCATTACTGAAAGAGGTGGCTGTTCACAGAGTGCTGTATCAAAGCATGTTAAATGCAAAGTTGACTGGAAGGAAGAAATTGGGTAGGAAAAGGCGCACAAGCAACAGGGATGACCACAAGCTTGAGAATACTGTCAAGCAAAGCCGATTCAAACACTTGGGAGAGCTTCACAAGGAGTGGACTGAAGCTGGAGTCAGTGAATCAAGAGTCGCCATGCTCAGAAGTCTTCAGGAAAAGGGCTACCAAGCCACTTCTGAAACAGAAACAACGTCAGAAGCATCTTACCTGGGCTAAGGAGAAAAAGAACTGGACTGTTGC
>JAFVLL020023114.1:0-48779 GCA_021397915.2 Tor tambroides | reverse complement strand
CGTCACTAATGGGCGGGACTTGTTCCCCTCAGTGACGTGCACAGAGGGAGAATCTGAAACAGCTCGTCCTGAGAGACTGTTTATGATTTTATTAGGTTATAAATAAATGAGAGGGTGGATTTTTACCATTATAGGCTGGATGTTTTCACACACTGCAGCCACACAACTGTGTTCAAACACCTTATAAAAGTGATTTTTGCATAATAGGTCCCCTTTAAGCAACATTTTTTATGGTTTTAGTTTTTGTTCAGTTTTAGTTAACTGTAATAACCTTGGCACAGATTTTGTTCTGTTTTTTAAGTCTCTTATGCTCACAAATGCTACATTTTTGGAGTAAAAATACAATAAAAACAGTAATATTGTAAAATATTATTACAAATTACAAAAAGTGTTCTCTATTTTATTATATTTTAAAATGTAATTTATGACAAGCTGAATCTTCAGAAATCATTCTAATATGCTAATATGGCACTCAAGAAACATTTATTATTATGATCAATGTCAAAAACAGTTGTGCTCCTTAATATTTTTGTGGAAACCATGATTTTTTTTTCAGGATTCTTTGATGAATAGAAATTACAAATGTCTTTGCTGCCACTTTGTATCAATTTAATGTGTCCCTGCTGAATAAAAGCATTAATTTCTTTAAAAACAAATTCCACTCTTGAACTTTTAAACATGTATGTACATATTATGTGGCGTCTCACCTGGCAGTAGTTTCATAAGGCACTGCAGAGCCTGCTCTCTGCTCTTGTCTTTCTGCTGCTGGCTGCGTTGGGGTCTGGGATGAGCCGGCAGACTTCCTCCAGGCCAGATGGCCTCCTGCAGCACCCGAAGATAAATCACCCAATACTGCATACAGGTCAGGTTAACAACACCCACCTCCAGCCACCTGCAGGCCAATCACAACAACTGTTTAATATGATGCTATCACAAGCATTCAGAACATCTGTTTTTGACAGAAACTTTAGGATACAATTCAGGATTACTGGTGAATTGGACTGTGATGATGTGCTGCATGCAAAACACGCTACAAACCATGTGTGATTAAAATATATTCAAAAAAAGTCCACCAAATGGAAAGAAAAAAGTCTAAGAGAACATCATGTGTTTGGACTTTGTCTTTCATGGATGTCCTTCAGCAAGTCGCAGTTCACATGTGCCACTGTAATGTACTTTGTCTATTCCATTTAAAATCTGTGATGGGCCGCATATGGATATAGTTTATCCTAAAAAAAAACAGCATCTCATTTCACAGAATCAACTCTGTAAAATTAATTTTGGCCACCTTACCCTGATGAAATGACGGATAACTGAGGGATTGCATAACATTACTGTGGATGAGACTGTTTAATCTTAAGAATAATCACTACCATTTTGGCAGACGGTCACCTTAACAAATGGAACTGACCAAAAGATGTGGAAAAAGTATTATAAAACATTACCATTTTTTATGAGAGAGACTATTAGGATAGAAAAAAACACACAAAACCAATAGGATGGAAAAGGATCATGTGTTGATTAATTTTAATAAAAATAATTACATGATCAATCCACTGTTATTTTAGTATCATTTGTCCTATTATAGTATTTGCCAATATATTTTGAATTAGATCACTTTGTTGTGTTTCTGTTTTTGTTTTTTGTAATATGTCTGTTTTTTTATTACGTTTTAGTACTTCAGCTTAATGAAAACAAGGTTTTTTTATAAATATTTTAATAAAATATTATACATATTACGTATATATGCTTTAATTCATAAAATTAATGACCCAGAAGGTCTAGAGATGTTTTTTTTTTTACTTTTAACTTAAGCCCATTTTTGAAACACTGTGTCATGCACAACAAGCTGCAAAAGACACAAACACAATGGTTAATCACACCCGTCTAGTGCATGTTTACATGGAAAAACTATGGAAAAGCAGTGCAGTGGAATGTAAAAATGCATTCTGTGTGAACGGCCACTTAGTAGACTGCATAAATCTTCCTTAATTGTTGTTTCTAACTATTTCGAACGAATAAATGGTGTTTCTTAAGCAAGTGATTTAATGCTGCAGAACTGTTATTTTTCTAATAATAATTTAAAAAGCAACTGTGAGCAACTATAGTCAAGAAAAGTTATGGTTGAAACAAGTGATGAAATTCTGAAAATCCATAATGCTAAAATACATAACCCAATCAGAGCTCTAATAATCAACTGGGAAAACAATGTTTTCACCTGAGGATTTTGAATACTCTCATGAATACTGTTTGAAGTGGAATTTCATGTGTCACTGATTTAAATCTGTCCTGTTCTTCGACTGCATACCTGGTTTATTTTGGTCCCAACCCTTTGAAATGCCACAGATGCTACATGGTGACAGAGCCTGAGATCCAGAGAGCCTCTTATGGTCATGCTTACTCAGTTCCAAAAAAAAATCAGTTTCGGGGTTTCAGTCCAAAATGCATATGTCATATGTTTTTGTCAGAGGGAACAGAGTGTGTGTGAAAGCCAGTGTTGGGTGTAACGCGTTACTGTAATTAAATTACTTATCCACTGAAAAAGTAAAGTAAGGGATTACTGTTCATTTTTAAGTAATTTAATTACAGTTACTTATAAAGTACTTGTGTTACATACAGTAAATCATTTCAACAGTTCTAAAATCAATATTGAATTTGAAATCTAAATTTACCGCCTAAAAACCCTCCGCGCGCCGGCTCGTTCACTTTCAGATTTTCCTGATTCACAGAGAAACCTTAAATACTCAGATACATATAAGACTAAAATCAATAGAATCTAAAAAGCTTGAAGTGTCTACTTTTAAATGAACAAATTCAAATCAGAAACTAATATTTCTGATTAAGTAATCCCTATGAAAGTAAAGCGAGGTACAGTCTTTCCCGTATCTAAAAGCTTGACGTTTCTACTTTTAAATGAACGAATTCAAATCGAAAACGAATATTCCTGATTATGGAATCCATATGAAACTAAGCGAGGTACAGTCTTTCCCGTATCTGAAAGCCTGAAGTGTCTACTTTTAAATGAACGAATTCAAATCGAAAACTAATATTATCTGATTATGTAATCCGTATGAAACTGAGGTACAGTCTTTCCCGTATCTGAGCTCATTATATGCAGTCACCTGTGCGCAAACGCCCTCACCTAGATACAAAAAAAAAAATTAAAAAAATCAAGATTCAACTAATTTTCATCATTTTTGAAAGAAGACTTGCTATGAGGAATTTACCTCATAATAACAGCGCGATTTGACACATGGCTCTATTCAGCAGAGAAGATCATTTCTGCAATTTATTCTTACCAACGTTAGTTAACGTGTTATTTTTACATAAACCTGTATGGATTTTACTAGTTGGGCTTTTCCTGAACATCTTGCCAGACTGAAATGTATTGTTTAACTTTAAGCTTTTTTGTTATTCAGATATTTTGCAGAGTATTTCTATTTGTTAACCAAAAGAGGTTACATTTTTTATAAAAATGTTTAAGTATTACAGTTGTTTTAAAGCTAAAAGACTAAACTATTCTATGTTTGACTCAAATTGAAAGAATAGTTTAATTTCTATTAAGGTTTATAGAGATTTTAAGATGTAGCCTAATTAGCGATTTGAATAAGTTACTTATTGAGTAACTAAGTTACTTTTCAGACAGAGTAATTAGTAAAGTAATTTAAATACAATATTGATGATGTAATTAGTAACTGTAATTAATTACTTTTTGAAAGTAACTTACCCAACACTGGTGAAAGCATATGGAAGCCAAAGTCCAGACTCTCAAACCTGGTGGCCATTAAACTACAATTATGGTCAAATTTCAATGACCCAGTAATAACACGACAGAGTCTCATTCGCATTGCCTGTCTACTAGTGCAGAGATTTTCTACTGATTATGTGGACGACAAAGGTCTACAATTGATAGTTTTCAGTCACGTGACCGGCTCGAAGACCTGGAGGGCAAAACATCCATAGAACTGCTGCACAAGCGTGTCATTTTTTCATCTGTTTCCCAGCCGCAAATATTTAGATCACCTCTCAAAAGAATAAAACAAAGGTATTTCTGAACAAAATGCAAGTTTTGGCCATTTGCAATCCATATTAAGCACCCGCGGCAATATTTCAATCATAAACAGCGCGACAAAACGTCGTAAAAACACTTAAAGCGCCTTAATATATTTAAAACGGTAATATTAAAAGATCAAATTCAGTAATCACCACATTAATGATGCATAGTTTACACAGGCAAGCAGATGAGGCCGGGAACATGAACGCAGTCCGCTTAACGGTTCAGTGTTTTCCTTCTAATGGTTTTCTATGGGAAGCCATTTAATGTGAAACTTTGCACATTTCGTTTATATTCTGGCTTCATCCTCTTGCCTGTATAAAATATACATCATCAATAAGGTGTCCACTGAATCTCGCCTTTTAATATCTGCGTTTTACTACATTATTACTTGATGCAAACTGCGTAAAAATAGCTGGCGGTCAGTGGAGCAAAGCTTCGTTTTGCCCGCCAGGTGGGCGTTCCTATAAGGGTGTGACGTCACGTGAAAACTATCAATAGTAGAAAAACATCAATACGCACTGTTTGCACACAGAATTGCTCTTCTGTTCCATGACAAAATTGTATTTTTAGAGCCTGCAGTAGGTTTTAATAGAAGATGACATTAAAAGTGCATTTCTATAAATGTGTCATTCAAAACTCTAGCTTGCTGCCCAAACAAGAGTACTAAGTCAGCCTGCAGTTTGAACAGAGCTTCTGAAAAGGCTTGCTGGTCTGACTGAAGACCTACGTAATTCTCAAGAAGCTCTGATGTAAGGTGATGGAACAAAAACTTGCTGTTCCAAAACAACAAGTGGAGCATTTTATTCCATTAATGGCATTTCTGCTATTATAAAGGGCAGTTCATGTGGACTGGCACAGCCTTTGACGGAGACGTGGGGGAAGACGTTTCTCAAGCCAACATGAGTGGAAAACAAGGGTGCCTGGAGCTCACTGGAGCCAATTAAGTTTAAACTACCCTTTTCAAATTTTAATGTGAGCCTTCATTTCTTCTGACACTCCAAAAAATATAAACATAAGTATATTCCATTTAGAGCCTCGCCTGATCAGCATCTCATAAACTTCAGGAAAATCAGGAAAAACTGATGTGCTGGAAGACTAATCTCAGTAGGAACTGAATTACATGGGCTTTAATTATGATCCAGTTAACTGACTGTCTGTTATCTGAGAACGATACATAAAAGTACACTGACCTCAGGTTGTACAAAACGACCTGCCGTCATACAGAGACAATAAATGAAAGATTTAATTGAAGTTTGACAGCACTTTTACTGCTACTGAATACAAGACCATATTATAACCTTGAGGACGCCCAAACAAAATGTTAATAATAAATGATAACACTGGTTTGGCAAAGCCTGTTCAAAGACAGAATGACAGAACAATAGAAAGACAGAACAAAAGTACTGACAAAAAGAGAGAACAATATATAGAATGAAAGAACTGACAGAACGATAGATAAAACAATATATAGAACAACAGACAGATAGATAAACAAATAGAACAACAGATAGATAGATAGATAGATAGATAGATAGATAGATAGAGTCTGTATAGATGTGTTTCCATCAGATTTGCACAGTAGGAAATTTACGAAATATCTTCATGGAACATGATCTTTACTTAATGTCCTAATGATTTTTGGCATAAAAGAAAAATCAATAATTTTGACCCATACAATGTATTTTTGGCTATTGCTACAAATATACCCCAGCGACTTAAGACTGGTTTTGTGCTCCAGGGTCACATATAGTTTGATGGCCAAAAAGCTCGATTTTGGTCTCATTAGGCCACAGAATATTCATCCAGCTGGCTTCAGAGTCTCCAACATGTATTCTTGCGAATGCAGCCAAGATGTCATATGACATTTTTATCAGTGGCTTTCTCTTTGCCACTCTGTCACTCACTCATAAGCTGTGACTGGTGAAGCAGCAGTTGTAAGCAGTTTCTATCATCTCGGTCACTGAACCCAGTAACTCTTCAGAGTTGTCCCGGGCCTCTTGGTGGCCTCTCCTTCAGCAGTCTCCTTCTTACACAGTCACTTTCCATTTCTTAATCACTGATTTAACTGTACTCCAAGGAATATTCAATCAATGACTTGGAAATCATCTTGTATCCATGCCCTGTGCTTTTCCATTTTTACACTGACTTGTTGGATTTATTTTTTTCATGGTTCAAGTTCTGCCACAATTCTGACTCACCAGGCTCTGGAGCTTCCAGATTTATACTACAATGAATAGAAAAGTCTGCAATGTAAAAAAATAATAATAATGATTGTGATTTTAACAGTAAACACCTGTAAAAATGCAACCGTAAATAAAAATAGTTGATTGGTAAATAGTAGTTGTCCTTACTTTCCACTACAGTATGTTAAACTATATCAGTTATGTACATTAGGGTTTTATGTTACATTGTTACATCTAATGTTGCTAAATTAATGTTAATTGCATAATTTTATTGTCACATTTTACAATGATGGCACAGTGTGCCTTCTTTATATTAGTATTTCCCTCCTTAGCCTGTGGATTAGCTGCTTGTGATCATTTTGATTCATCATGTGACTTTCCCATCACCACCTGTTTTTGGTGGTTGTCAGTGTATTATAAAAGGTACAATACAGACATTAATACTTCAATAGATAGATAGAAATTTAACAAGTCTAGGACCATGAAATGAACACAGAGACAGAAAGAGATTCTCATGCAGGTGTCTGTAACAGGTGTCTGTGCAGACTAATTTTTCAGAGATTCTTGTCCAAATACACGCAACAAGGAGACCAATTCAGCTCCTGCTTTCTTACCAAATGGAACATAATGACCTTTATGGGCAGCCAAGAGCTGAATTGCATCAATTTGCGCTGTGAAATAATCAAACGCTCTAGGTTGTGTGCCAGCTTTTTTAAACAAGCCATTGCAAGTTAGCAGTCTGTTTCAAAACCCAGAGGAATGTTGGACCAAAACAAATTGTCTTTCCCAAATCCAAATTAACTGGTTTATCTCAGATTAATCCATCTCCGTGTACAACTACTGCAAAACAAGCACATACGTTCACCTCTGAGGCCACATCCTAAGCTAGAAATAGTTTCTTGGCACGAATAGCATCTTGTACGGGTACATTTGTTTGTAAGGAATCATCTCTGGTGCAATATACACAAACTGTGACTGCGGTATGAGATTAAAGCATCATTACTGAGATTTTCCATAGGGATGCGATAACAAGGCTGTGTGGTATTTTTCCACATTGGGCTGCTGACAGGTTCTTCGAGAATTTTCAGTTGAATCTTCAACTTCTGTCATAACAATATTTATTATCTTTCATTCTCCGGACGACCAGCAGATCCTTCTATACCGTGCCGTGTGCGTCTAGTAATGATGGAGCATGATGAATGCTGGCTTTACAATCAAAACACCTCATCCTGTAAGAATGCAGGGAAAGATGTTCAGCTCACTAAACTTACTTATCTCCAATCAGATATTTCTGAATGTCTGGTTTTGTGGTTGCATGTACACAAAGAGTACAATACTATCACTGTTTTCGTCATAACAGTGTTGTTATGGAAGACCTAGATGGAAAAAAGTCCTTTTTAAACACATTCTCACTTTGCTTATAGATAATCTATAGGTAAAATTCAAGCTGAAATAATGTCACACAACGTTATGAAAAAGCGACCATGTTTGTGATAAATAACTAAAACTGATTTGAATTTCTAACCATGGCCTTAATTGGATTTGTGCAAAGTTTATATCTATAAAGGGACATTCTGTAGAGTGTTGTTGGAAATAAATCACATCAAGGGATTTTTTGGAAGCTTGAGTGGCTGCTGTCAAAAAAACAAGATGGATTGGCAGATTGTGTTTTTCTGCATGTACAGTCTTGGCTGTTTTATATCAAGTATAACCCATGGATGGATTCGCTGCAGCGATGTGGGTTGTCTACAGTCTGGTAATGTGCAGTACTCCAGAATGACGGAAGAGAGGAAGACAAATGTTTTGCGGTGCAATAAACCAGGGTTGGCAGGCCTTTCTTACCTCAAACCTTCCCAAACTTCCTGTTTATGAAGGAAATATTGGCAGGCACAGCAGAACAATCTATCATAGCAGCATAGCATTTTAACACATATGCAAGACAAGGAAGCAGATTTTTCCTTGGAAAACAAATGGAGAAAGTTTACACAATTTATCTATATATCTATCTGTCTCTCTGTCTGTCTGTCAGTCTCTGTCTGACTGTAATATGTATGGAGTTCATACAGTTAATAGTGACCACATCTGTTAAGAAAAAAACAACACTAAAAGTCAAAGTCAAATCAGTTTAAAATGACAAGGGTGAGTAAATAATTTTAATCTTTGAGTGAACTATTTAAGGGCACAATATAAATAAAAGATTTAAAGGGACAGTTCACTTAAAAAATGAAATGCTGTGTTTTTCTAAAATTGTATTATTTACTTTCTTCTGCAGAATGACGATATTTTAAAAAATGTTTTTGTCCATATAATGAAAGTCCAAAACAACACTATAAAAAATAAGAAATACAGAAGTGAGTCATTCAGGTTTAAAGGATTAGTTCATTTCCAGGATAAAAATTTCCTGACAATTTACATCCAAGATGTTCATGGCTTTCTTTCTTCAGTCAAAAAGAAATTAAGGTTTTTGAGGAAAACATTCCAGGTCTTGTGTAGCGAAAGGATCGGTTCTTTTCTTGCACTAGCTCGGCCCCACACATTACGTAGTCACATTAGAAAGGTCACAAGTGACGTAGGCGGAAGTACTGACCCAGTGTTTACAAAGCGAACATGCAAAGAAAGTCAAATGCTCTTTTGAAAAAAAAGGTAAAACAACGATGTCGGATGATTTTGAAGGTGGAGGGAATAATAAGATGGAGTTTTTTGCCCAACACTACATTTCTGAACCGAAGTACATCGCAGAGCTAGTGCAAGATGAGCATTTGTGATTAAAAACTATATGACCGATCGTTTCGCTACATAAGACCCTTATTCTTCGGCTGGGATCACGCAGAGCGCTTTGAAGCTGCACTGATTTGGACCTTCAACCCACTGATCCCCATTGAAATCCACTACATGGAGAAAAATCCTGGAATGTTTTCCTCAAAAACCTTAAACCTTCTTTTTGACTGAAGTAAGAAAGACATGAACATCTTGGATGACATGGAGGTGAGAAAATTATGAGGACATTTTCATTCTGGAACTGAACTAATACTTTAAGCCAACATAAAGGGTAGTACATTAAAAGTTTCAAAAGTTTGGAGTCAGTAAATTTGCTGCATCTATTTGATCAAGAATCCAGTGAAAACAGCAGTACAGTGAAATATTACTACAAAGTAATATTTACAGTGAAATATTACTACAATACAACTACAAAGCTGAATTTTCAGCATCATTACTCTAGTCTTCAGTATCACACAATCCTTCAGAAATCATTTAAATATGCCGATTTGCTGCTCAAGAAACAATTCTCATTATTACCAGTGTTGAAAACACTGAAAAGTTTGCTTACTATTTTTATGAAAACATTTTCATTACTTTTTTCACAATAATTCTCTGACTAGAAAGTTCAAAAGTACCATTGAAGGGCAGTGTAAATGATGATAGTATTTGAATTTTTTTTTGTGAACCATTTCTTTTATCAATGGATCATCATGAACATGTACTGTAAACATGTCCATCACAACATGCCATGAATCAAGACTCCATATGAACGCATTAAAGGAGTGGTTGATTCCGATTTCACTTATTTAACGTTAGTTAGTGTGTAATGTTGCTGTTTGAGCATAATCAGTATCTGAAAGTTACAAAGCTGAAGGTTCAATGCAAATGGAGATATTGTCTTTTAAAATTCTGGCAATTTAATTCCTACAAAAACAACATGTAAGGGACTACAACGAGTTACTTCCCGGGTCCGATACGTCACGGACCCAGATAAACCCCGCCCCCGGGAACACGCAGCAAGGGGCTGCGCTGCTTTAGAGAAGAGGAAGAAAAAACTAGGGGTGCACATAAAAATCTATTCATATATGATTCGCGATTCTGACTTCTAACGATTCTAATGGATTCACAAGTTTCAAAATCATTAATCATCAGTGGTTCCTAATACTGTTACTCACGTCATCCTGCTCTGCACAAGCTCTGCATCTCTCTCTCTCATTCAGATCGTCAGATCAGCTCCAATAAACTTCCAATTCTACACTTATTTTCACATAGCTATGAGAAGCGTTATACATGGACGCGCGTGCGGTTGCCGTGCTGTATTAAAGCTTAAATCAGGATAAAACCGTATATTAAAAGCTAACAGAAGCAGTAGCATTTACAAATAACAGTGTATCTAAAAGTATGAACCAACAACAAACAAAAAAAAAACATACCATTAAAAGCAGTGTTTGCACAGGTTCTGCGTGATCCTCTTCACTAATATCCTCTGCATCTCATTCGGGCTCAAATTGATAAGCAACATAGACGACGCCATTGTTTAAAATACAACCGGAGTACGTGCCGCTGAGCTGAGGGGCGGGACATTCAGACGCGCAGTAGAGGCGGTTTAGCCAATCACAACACACTGGACCAGCTAACCAATCAGACCCCATCATTTCTGAGGGAGGGGCTTCATAAAACCAGGAAATAATCGGGCCGTTTATCAGAGAAGGGATAGAGAGGTGTGGAATAAAGGTAAATTATGAAAAATAATGCGTTTTTCAAAAAAACTAAGCATGAACACATGTTTGACTGCACCCCATAAACACAGTCAAGCCTAGGAAAAAAAAAAGTCAACCACCCCTTTAATCTAATTAAGAAAAGAACATTTGAGAACAGCCAATCAAAACATGAAACATATTTCTACAACTTCTTGACATCTTCACACAGAATTTGACAGTAGACATTGCCATCAAGTGGTTTTACACACAATCACTAACGTAAGGCATACATTGCTCAATTCTGCTTGTGAAGATCTACCATGCAAGGTTCAGATCCAACTCTAATCAAACACACCTGAGCCGGATAATCAAGGTCTTTAAGTCTGCTCGAAAATTACAGGCAGGTGTGTTAGTGCTGGAGAAAGAATCAGTCCCACAAGTTATATAAGAAAAGACGGTTCGCGTGTTTGTCTCAGGAGTTACTTTAAGTCAAAGCCGGTGCAGGTTCTGCAGTCATTTTCCAGCAGTGGGCTAAATTTAGGGATCAATATACTGGTTAAAATTCTCGATCATAGCTACCATTCCACCGCTGTTATCAAGGGCTCAGGCGTATATATCACATGATAAATAATTATCATGTGATATAACCGTAACCATCTTTATGTCTCGTGGCTATATAAGAATAAGTCTACTGTCCTGAAGTGATGATTGATTTATTGCTAAAAAAAAAGCAACATATTTCATCTAGGCCCTTTGGTTTCCCTTCTGAGCCACTTTGTAAAATGCATGCCTGAGGATTGTGTAGCAGAATGTGTAAATTTCCATTTGGAAATGGCTTTTCCCTCTGAATAATTAGGCAAACAAAGACATCCGGTCCGGTGCTAGAAGAACCGCAGACGTCGGTTAAGTAAACTAATTCTTTCCCTCAGATGATGTCTGATGTGTCTGTTTGCACCGAGGCATGAGCAGCAGCTGGCTCATGTTTCTGTCTCGCTTGCTTCCACACAATCACACACTGCCATTTCAACAGGACCCGTCCGGCATGTTTCTATTTGGAGTGTCATTACACTCATTCTCTCATCTAATGTGTGAGCCAATTCATATGTGGCAGGTGTATTGTCTTAATAGACCGATTTAAGCGAAGTGGTGCTAGAAAGTTTGTGAAGTCTTTAGTTTTCTATATTTCTACATAAATTGCCTATGATCCAGAAGATCATCAGATTTTCACACAAGCCGTGAAAGTAGACAAAGAGACTCCAATCAAAAAAATGAGCCAAAAAATATAGGCCTACTTTGTCATTTATTTATTGAGAAAATGATCATTTTACACATCATGAGTGGCAAAAGTATGTGAATCTTTGCTTTCAGTATCTGGTTTCAGTATCCCCTTTTGCAGCAATAATATGGGATCAGATTCCCGCCAAATGTATTGCAGTCACGGATAAAAAAATAACAAGCGTGAAAACAAAATTTAAAAACGCAAGTAAAAATATATTGCACAAGATGTAAAACTGAAAGCAAAGTTTTCAGAAAAACAAAAAAGAGTCACCCATCGAAAAATAATAAGCGTAAATCAAAACATTAATAACGCATTTTTTGAAATAATAAGCATGAATCAAAACTTTAAACACATTTAAAATCATATTGCACAAAATTGAAATATTAATGCAAAATGATCTGACTTGCACACAAAATCATGTTTTCCTTGGTTATATTTCTCAGTTTTTTCTGCTCTCAGATATTTTCTGCTCATATTTTTATTTTTTGTATGCTTATGCTGTTTTTCTCTTCGCTCTTGTTTCCACGTTCTGCGCTTGCTTTTCCAAATCTTGCGGTTAGAGTTTCATGTAACCAGGGCGGGTTTAAGCGTCATCATTGGTCCACTTGTTCTTGATTGACAGGTCCTCCCCTGCAATCAATCAGTCGAAGAGGAGCGTGGACGTCACTCCAATGCGCTCATTAGCTGCCGATGCTCAGCGTTCACTTGTACAGGTGGAAATGTTTAACTGTCAGCTGGGAAACATCTTTTCATACAGGACACCGTTATATGTGTCTGTCTGTCACCGCTGTACACCTGCCTGGCGATCTGTTAATGTTAAATGAGTAAATTAATTATGAATGAATGAATTTGTAGCAGAGGCCAGCAGGTAAGTGCTGTGCAGGTTAAACCTCACTCCCCGATCTCAAGTGGCCTTGGCCTTCAGCCTCCTTGTTAGAGTGCCCGCCTCCCACGCCGGAGACTGCGGTTCGAATCCCGCTCGGAGCGGGGCGAGTAGGACCGCAGCGTATTGACTAGGCTAGATTTGACTACTGATCAATGAAAGCGATAGTATTAAAGAGGAGACAGTTACAGAGGCCAGGTGGATTTGACATAGACAATGATTTATTTACATATTGTGTTCAATACCAAACACAATATGCAACAAGCTACATATATAATTGCATAGCACTATCATATTAACGTTTTAAATGTATAAAATTAGAATACAGCAACAATATGAAAGTAAAACAGCCAGCAGGTGGTGGCAAGTATCTTCAGAGCAAGACATTAAACCATTCATTCAAACGATTCAGTCAGTGAGGAATAAAGTGAATCAATCAATAATCATTTTACAATGTCAGAGTAACACACAATGTGATAAATCTTACAAAACCATCAAGCTTATCAATTACATACTGTACAGGAAAGAAAAAGCTGCAAAGCTGTTTACAAAAAAAAAAAATACGACAAGAAATAAGCAAAATATTGCCTACAGACAGTTAGCAATTACGAGCAATATACAGCAAACTAAACAGTTGTGACTGGGATGTATTACTTATATTATCCTCCCCTAACAGTAATAACCATAATACTTATTATCAGTCAGGAATGGGCGAGCCAGACTCATATAACGGTGACTTCGCAAGGCCGGTGCATATCCTGGCTGCTGCCTTTCACGAATCTGGCCATAGGCGAATAAATACAGGTTAATATAACCACGGCGGGTCACTAGGATGGCTCATTTAATGTTAACAGATCGCCAGGCAGGTGTACAGCGGTGACAGACAGACACATATAACGGTGTCCTGTATGAAAAGATGTTTCCCAGCTGACAGTTAAACATTTCCACCTGTACAAGTGAACGCTGAGCATCGGCAGCTAATGAGGCGCATTGGAGTGACGTCCACGCTCCTCTTCGACTGATTGGCTGAGGAGGACCTGTCAATCAAGAACTAGTGGACCAATGATGACGCTTAAACGCGCCCTGATTTACATGAAACTCTAACCGCAACATTTGGAAAAGCAAGCGCAGAACGTGGAAACAAGAGGGAAGAGAGAAACAGCATAAGCATACAAAAAATAAAAATATTAGCAGAAAATATCTGAGTGCAGAAAAAACAGAGAAAAATAACCAAGAAAAACATGATTTTGTGTGCAAGTCAGATCATTTTGCATTAATATTTCAATTTTGTGCAATATGATTTTAAATGTGTTTAAAGTTTTGATTCATGCTTATTATTTCAAAAAATGCGTTATTAATGTTTTGATTTACGCTTATTATTTTTCGATTGGTGACTCTTGTTTGTTTTTCTGAAAACTTTGCTTTCAGTTTTAAATCTTGTGCAATATATTTTTACTTGCGTTTTTAAATTTTGTTTTCACGCTTGTTATTTTTTTATCCGTGACTGCAATAGATTTGTCGGGAATCTGATCCCATACAATAACTGCAGCTAAAAGTTTCTTGAAACTGCTGATCAGTCCTGTACAATGACTTGTAGAAATTTTAGCCCATTCCTCCATACAGAACCGCTTCAATCCTATGATGTTGGTGGGTTTCCTCCAATGAACTTGACAATTCCAAAACATTAACTTTGTTCTTCTTTAACTATTCTTTTGTAGAATGACTTGTGTGCTTGGGGTTGTTGTCTTGCTGCATGACCCATTTTCTCTTGAGATTCATTTCTCAGACAGGTCTCCTGACATTTTCCTATAGAATTTGCTGGTATAATTCAGAAAACAGAATCCCAGAATTCCTGGCTCAGATGCAGTAAAAAAAAAGGCCCAAACCATGACACTACCACCACCATGCTTCACAGATGGGCTAAGGTTCTTATGCTGGAATGCAGTGTTCTTTTCTCCAAACATAGTGCTTCTCATTTAAATCACATTTTTATTTTTGTATCATCCACTCACAAAACATTTCTCCAATAGCCCTCTAGCTTGTCTATATGATCTTTAGCTAATTGCAAACAGGCAGCGATTTTCTTTTTGGAAAGCAGTGGCATTCTTCTTGCAAATGTCAAGCACACCATAGTTGTTCAGTGTTCCCCTGATAGTGGACTCATGAACATTAACCTCAGCCAATGTGAGAAAGGCTTTTAGTTACTTAGAAGTTACCCTGGGGTCCTCATGGACTATTACATGTCTTGCTTTTAGAGTGATCTTTGTTGGTCGACCATTCCTGCATTTGTACACAATCCATGGATCTGTGGAATTCAAACTCTTTACACTGCAAAAAAGGCTTATCATAACTAAATTAAGTGTATTTTGCTTCAAATAAGTACAATTTTCTGCCAGTGGGGTAGGTAAAATATTCTTAAAACAAGAATATTTTACTTACCCCACTGGCAGATAATTTTACCTGTTTCAAGCAAAATGCACTTCATTTACTTGGAATACCCTTGGAAACAAGATTAAACATCTTATGTCGTTTTGCTTATAATGCATCTTAATTTAAGATTTTTTAGATATTTTGACAAAACTGCTAAGTAAGCTAAGCCTTTTTTGCAGTGTAGAAATGGTTTTATAACCTTTTCCAGCCTGATGAGCAACAACAACTCTTTTTCTGTGGTCCTTACAGATCCCATTTGTTCGTGCCATGATACACTCCACAAACATGAATGAAAGAATGTTCTTTAAATAAAACAGGGCACACAGTAACACCTGAAAGTCATCTCACTGATTGAAAACATCTCTGAACAGATAGACAAATTTTTCCTTGAACTTAACTGCTAATCCAAATTATTCACATACTTTTGCCACTCACAGATATGTAATATTGGATAATTTTCCTGAATTAATAAATGGCAAAGTATATATTTATGTCTTATTTGTTTGACGGGATTCTCTTTGTCAACTTTTACGATTAAAAATTATTTTAAAGGGTTCACACATTTTCTAGCACCACTGAAGTCACAAAAACACCAAAATGTTTAAAAGTTAAAATAATTTTCCTTACGTTAACTTAACAGGGTTCAAAACATACCAAATCCATAAAGATATGTATCAAATGCTGATAAAAGCAAACATTTCTTTTTTACCTTGAGTCTTGGTGACTTAAATATAAATGTTGGCTTAAAAATATAAATGTTTAATTCTATTTAATTGTGCTATAACTTCTGCAGGTCATTAATAAAAACCAGTATTACGCAAACCAGTGTTACTAAAATTCAAATTGCTTCTCTGTAATGGCTACACCCACATGTGTACAGAGTAAAAACATGTTTTTGTGTACATTCTTCCAGGAAAGAACAATAATGGGGAATAGCCCAATAATCTTCCCGTTATTGAAAATAATATGTGCAAGAAGTAAGGCCTGTAAACACAAGGCAGATGTGCACAATTTTTACCACACAAATTGGCAGCAGCGTTAATATTGCCAAATACAAAACAAAATCTTTACATAAATACACCTTCATAAGCTCTACAGAGTGACTGTGATTACATACTAAAGGTCAACACACTTATGTGTCTCTAGTTTGTTAGTAACTACTTCATTCTTGAAGGACCGAACCTTTTCACATGCCAAACGGTGATAGCGTTGAAGTGAATTAGTGGTGATTTTCTATGCAACTGTAGATGTAACCTGCAGATTTTTTGACAGAGATGTTGTTTCTCAAACAGTTATTTTAATAAAATATTTTTACTTCTAACTTAACTTAATCTAACATTTCTTAAATATGGCACTCAGTCCAAACCTACTCTCGCATGATGAATCCAACAATTTAATAGGATAATTACTTTGTTCAGATATCAGTTATAGAAAACAAGTTCTGCAAAGAGAAATGTCCCACTAGAAAACTTAATCCTTGGCATATGAATTGACATTGACTAAACCTCCACTGCACTTAACTGATCGTAACAAAAAGGAGCTTTGTTTCAACCAAAGAACCTCTCCACCAAACTGAAGATGGCAACAGCTTCGATATCAGCGCAATCCAAACAGTAGAAATAACAAGAAGTTGAATGCTCTTTGCGTTATAGTGGCCAGGACAGCACGAGGAATAAGATTATGCAGCATGCTTATCCATCCAGAGAAAGAACATGTCCAGACACTACCACTTGGTGCTTTGAAATTGTGTAGACATTCTGAGATGCTCTCCTTAAAAGAAACCAGGATAACTCAACAATGCAATGCAAAACAAAATGTTTTCTCGATCAAAATGCCCCACTCAGTCTAAGTGGTTAAAGATCTACTTATGCTCAATAATTACACTGTCAATCTAAAGTCACAGCGACTAAACAAAAACAAATGTGAGTCAATGATGCCAATACCATGTAGTGACTCCTTGGGGTTTATGTGCTGGTACTGCATGATCTCAAACTAATATTCTGTGAATAAAATAAATAATTATTTGGCAAAAACACAACATTAAGTCAAAGTTAGTCAATCCAGAACGTCCGCGTGATGTTTTCCTCCAAATCTTTGAAGCACAAATCCCACCCCATAGCTAATTTCATTGGTAAAACTAAACACGCAGTCATCTGTCAAGAAAAGTTCAGACTTCCCAAATTCACTTCAGAGTTCGATAAACATTACAATTTGGTCCGATCATGATTAAGACATGCTACCAATGCTTTCCATCTTATTTTACTATACAGATTATGGGAAAGTGGAAGCATTTAGAAACATCAGCCAATCAGCCAAAAAGTGGAACTCCATATAAAGTCATAGAGTCGCCAAAAAAGACGCAAAAGCTCTGCCGATTCCATAGCTGAAGATTTTCAAACTTCCACCGGCATTAATGTCAGAACAAAAACCGTACAGCGGGAGCTTCGTGGAATGGGTTTCAATGGCCGAGTAGCTGCATGTAAGCCTCACATCACCAAATACAATGCCAAGAATCAAAAAGAGTAGAGTAAAGGACATTGTTACTGGACTCTGGAGCAGTGGAAATGTCTATAGGTTAATAATTAGAGGAGTAGCAGTGCAGTAATAGTAAAACTATGTGTACTACAAACCAGTGTGTATTATTATGATAAAATGCTATGATGAATACTACTTTGCAATCAAGAAGCATAACATACTGGAAATAACTGGAAGTGGATGATACTAGAAACCTGGCACATTCAAGTTACAAATGGTCGCAAGCTGGTCTGGGTAAGGTTAGGGTGTAGGTTCGGGGTTAGTATTTGTTTCAGCGTTGTGTACTGTAGACAATAGACTAGTTTCAAAAGAATCAGAAATGATGACACTGCTGGGTAAATTTAGTTCAGCTACAGGTCTTCTGCTGTTACATTAATATGCTCTTTTATCAAATATCGCCTCTTATCTTTTCTTTTTTGTCTGCTTTCCAAGTTGCTGTTACATAATCTACAAAGAAATTAATTTGATCTTGTTTTGTAGCTTATACAGTTACTCAGACCATGCTCCAAAATTTCCGGCAGGTGGTTTTCACTAATTTCCCAGTACATGCGGGCAATTATCATATATATATATATATATATATATATATATATATTATATACAGTCCCTTCCATAAGTATTGGAACAGTAAAGACAAAATTGCTCTGTTGGCTGTGGAGTCAAGACATTTGCAAATATGATTAAACAATGAATATGAGACAAAACTACAGAATGTCACATTTTATTATTGCCGTTTCAACACATACATGTCTTACCAAATAAAAAGAACAGCACTTTTAGAGTTCATCTCACTCATTGATGTGAGCATAAGTATTCGGACAGTTGAACATAAGGCAGATATAAAAGATTAAAAGCTATTATTTAGTTGCAGATCCCTTGCGCACAATCACAGCAGTGACTCTGTGACCCATAGACATCACCAGACTCTTGGTCTCATCCTTTGAAATAATTTTCCCAGCCTTTAATGCAGCCAATTCCAATTGTTGCTTGTTTTGGGGAGTTTCTGCCTTTACTCTCCTCTTCAGCTGGTGAAATTCATGTTCAATAGGATTTAAATCTGGAGATTGACTTGGGCAATCTAAGACTTTCAATTTCTTTGCCCTTATAAATTCCTTGACTGAACTGGCCGGGTGTTTTGGGTCATTGTCCTGATGCAATATGAAGCACTTCCTAATGAATCTGGTGGCATTTTCATGAATATTGGCAGGCAAGATGGTTTTGTACCCTTCCAAATTCATTCTGCTACTGTCATCATACATTAAGTCATCAGTAAAGTTGAGAGGGCCTTTTCCAGATACAGCCATGCATGCCCATGCCATGACACCACCTCCACCATGCTTTACAGATTAGGCTGTATGGTTAGAATCATTTGCAGTTCCCTTTTTTTTTTCTCCAAATTTTTGCTTTCCCATCACTTAGATAAAGGTTCATCTTTGTCTCATCGGTTCGTAAACACAGTTCCAAAACTCTTCTGGCTCACCTTTGTGCTCTTGCCTTTCTATTTTTGGTGCTGGTCAGAGGTTTCAGAGTCTCCTGAGGACAGTAGATTGTCAGAGCATCACCCCAGCTTTCTGGAAGTTGTTGGTGATTTTACAGACACATCTTTTAGGGTTCATTTTACACCTTTTGTGATTTGTCTGTCATCAACTACTGTTGTTTTCTCAGCCGATCAGGTAGTTGTTGGTTGCTGGTGGTTTCCAAATTCTTGATTTCTCCATGCCCTATGTTTTTGCTAGAGCTTTAATTGACTTCCTCTTTTCTTTTAGCATTCAAATTGCTTGCTTTTCTCTCAAAGTCAGCTCCCTCATCTTCATCCTGGTTTGTGTGTCATCATCGATTGCAGGATTCAGAATGCAGAAGTAATGTATATAACTAATACGACACATTCCCTGCTTTTAATATCTGAAGAATTAATGCAATGGGACACAGCTGATCACTCAGAAAGACCTGTGAGGCAACTGTTCCAATACTTATGCTCACATCAGATAGAGGGATGAAACTATAAAAGTACTGAACTTCTTAGCTGGTAAAACATCTATGTGTTGAATCACCCGATAATAAAATGTGACATTCTGTAGTTTTGTCTCATATTCATCTTTTAATCATATTTGTAAATGTCTTGACTCCACAGCCAACAGAGGAATTTTGTCTTTACTGTTCCAATACTTTTGGAGGGAACTATATATATTTTTGTTTACATAAGATGTCTTACATATATTTACACATATATATATATATATATATATATATATATATATATATATATATATATATATATATATATATATAAAAACTGCAGTGCTTTACAACTATTGGACAGGAAGAGCTAAATAAACTTATCACTGCATCAAAACCAACAACATGTCTATTAGATCCTGTACCCACTAAATTACTGAAAGAGTTGTTACCTGTAGCAGAAGAACCGCTTCTCAATATTATTAACTCATCGTTATCTTTAGGTCACATCCCAAAACCATTCAAGCTGGCGCTTATTAAGCCTCTTATTAAGAAACCACAACTAGATCCTTGTGAACTGGCAAATTACAGACTCATTTCAAATCTTCCGTTTATGTCTAAAATTTTAGAAAAAGTTGTGTCTGCTCAATTGTGCTCCTTCTTGCAAAAAAAGGCCCCACCATAGCACAGAACCGGCACTTGTTAAAATTACAAATGACTTGCTTCTTGGGTCAGACCAAGGCTGCATCTCATTGCTAGTTTTACTTGATTTTAGTGCTATGTTCGATACTATAGACCATGACATACTCATAGATCGATTACAAAACCATACGGTTATTCAAGGGCAGGCTTTAAGATGGTTTAGATCCTACCTGTCTGATCGCTACCACTTTTTTATTTATTTAAATGAGGAGTCATCTCAATTATCACCAGTAAAGTATGGAGTACCACAAGGATCTGTCCTAGGTCCTCTGCTATTTTCAATATACATGTTGCCCCTTGGTAATATTATTAGAAAATACGGGATTAGTTTCCATTGTTATGCTGATGATACTCAACTATATATCTCAACAAGACCAGATGAAACTTCTAAATTATCTAAGCTAACAGAGTGTGTTAAAAATGTAAAAGATTGGATGACCAATAATTTTCTCCTATTAAATTCAGATAAGACAGAGATATTACTTATTGGACCAAAAAAACAGTACACAGAATCTCTTGGATTACAATTTGCAACTAGACGGATGTACTGTTACTTCCTCTACAGTCAAAAATCTGGGTGTTATATTAGACAGCAACTTGTCTTTGCCGATGATTTCCCCAGAAAAGCGCTAAACTACGCAAATTTCTAGACAAGCACCTCTGTGATCCACCACAACATTCTTGTCCTGAAAAAGGCTGAAGACCCCTGGTTTAGAGCAGAATGAAATGTGTTCTACAGCCTGCAGAATAATGGATGGGGGAAAAAGCGCCATTGTGTACATTTATTTCAAACAGAGAACAAATAACCATTGTACTGATCTGCTTGAACCCACAAAAGACACACCTTTGAGACACTGGCTCTGTCCAACTGTTTAGGAAAAGCATAGGCCTCACTCCAGCTTTCCCGTCCGATGGCTGTTAGCCATCAGCTAAACATGGCAGGGAGCTGGTCAGCTAGCAGGTGTTTAATACACCGCCTCACAAACGAGTCATTTGAAATGGCTAGACATCACAACACAAGGATCTGTAAAACAGATGCGCATAGAGCTGAGGGCTTGCGTGTGCTATTTAATGCGAGGCCTGACCTTTCAACTTGAATCCTCGAGGACGGATGAGGTGGTTTCAAAGAAACCAAGAAAAAAAATTCTCCTTTATAGCACCAGGTTTCAGTAACCTCTCTGCATTAGAAAGGCAATCACGGTGTGACACGGGATAAATCTGCACTCCACAAACGTGCGGTCATCGCTAAACAGAGTATCAAAAACACCAAGCACTTTAATTAAAGCAGAGCAGAAAGCTTCAGCAACAAGCTGAAACTGAAAGTGGCTCAGCGGGACGTCCCATGACTGTTATTAACTCCAAGAGACGTGGAGCAGAGGATGGGGGAAAGCCGCCTGTTGACAGCTTTAAAACACACAGTTCTCACTTCCTACATCAAGTTGTCATCAGTCCCCTCTGCAGAACTTGTTTAATAAAGTATTTATATTCATGGTTAAAAATAAGAACGATCACACAATTGTACAGCAGTTTGGGAAGGGAATGAGTGATGCCTTCAGTGACACCTCATTGAGTCAATCCATCTGTCGGCTGTGTCTGTCTTTAGGTTCTTTTGAGCCTCGGTGGATTATTTATGCACTTCTATTCAAAAGTTTGAGGTCAGTAGGATTTCTCAATGTTTTTCTCAAAGTCTTAACAATGCTGCATTTATTTAATCAAAAATGCAGCAAAAAATTTAATAGTGTGAAAATATTTTACCATGTAAAATAACTTCTTTTTGAATTTATGGTAAAATGCATTTTATTTCAATTTTCAGTATCATTACTCCAGTCTTCAGTATCACATGATCCTTCAGAAATCTGCTCAAGAAACATTAATTATTATTAATGTTAAAAACAATTATGCTGCGTAATATTTTTGTGGAAAACTTGATTAATTTAGATTCCTTGATGAATAGAAAGATTTAAAAAACTGCATTTATTTAAAATAGAAATCTTTTGTGACATTATAAATGACACAATTATAATATAATTAACACAATTATTAATTATAACTATTGCAATCATAAATTATAAAAATACTACACTTTTGATTACATTAATGCATCCTTGCTGAAGGAAAATATTAATCTTACTGACCCCAAACTTTTGAATGTTAAAGTTTAATCACTGAAGAAGACTAAAGTCACACTAGTCTTATTAAATCTAGAATATAAAACGTTTTGGAGAAAATGAAATAAATGCTCTACGGCAACTTTTTTAAAACATAAATCAACATACAACAAATATAAACAAACCAAAAATGTAAAACTGTACAGTCAACTCCACTTTCCTGCAACACTGTACACCTCAAGAGGTCAATCTTCCTCCAACTTTCTTTGAATCCAGAGAAATGCAAAACTTCTTTAAATGAGCCTGTGTTTCTCGTCTATGGTGTCAAAGATCTAGTGAAAGTTTCCCCTGAAGCCAATTATCATGATAAAAAATGTTGTAGTAGTCAGGATTTCAGCCAATAAATCAGCACTAAATCTGCACAAACAAAACTTTAAGAAATGTCCCACTTTTCACTTAATGCAAGTATCTATTTTAAATTTACCAAGTTGAAAACATTTCTTTCCACATCAGAGATGAGAGATACGTTGGATGTCTCTAAAAATCTCTCAGCTGCTGATTAAAGAGAGGCAGACAAATGCATTTTCATCTTTTTCTCGGCAGGGATGAACAGTCTGTGCACTAATACTGCTAAAACATGTCTGATCCGTTCTCCATAGTCAAAAAAAACATCAACAGAGTAACTGCAGAAAAGCCAAACATTTGGTTTGGCTTTGAGATTTATCCAAATACTGGCTATGTGAATCTGGATTGAATTCAAGAAACTACCAAAGACTGATTACACCGCAATCTGGTCCTATTATTGGGGTGGACACACACCTTTCAATGAGGGTCCCAAACAGCAGTCTGATGGTCCTCTGGATGTTCTCTGTGCAGAGCCAGCTCCACTGATCCTTCATGAGCACACACAAGATATTCAGGGCCTGGTCAGATAGAGCCATCTCACTAGCTGTACACAAACACACAGGTAGACACAATATAAAGCCATCAGTCACAGCTGGAAAAGAGACACTGGTCAGAATCTTTGAAAACGTGTTTGTAAAATGATTCCCAGAATGACTGAATAAGAGCACAGCATGTTCCATGTCCACAAGTACAACCAAAATACAAAATATGAACACACACAGATCCAATCACTGACATGTTTTTACAATATGGAACATGAAATGACTGTTTATTTTTTCCTGCACAGAACTATGAGAGCTGGTTTTCGTCAATGCAAGGGATACTAGACAACATTATGAAAGTACAATGCTTCCCTCTAGAGTTAACTTACATAATATTACAGACCTAGCCAACACTCTTACTGGCATCTAGGGTTTCATGAAGAACCTCTAAAAGCCTCCATCATTCCATTGCACAAAAGGTTCTTTAAAGTGGAAAAAGGTTTCGAAAATGAGGCTTGTGTGGGATAGACTTCACAAGTAATATTCACAACTCAAAACTTTCAAAACCATTTTATGGAGTTTTTCTATACTGAAAGGTTTTTTTTTTTCAGAAGGACATTTCATCAGCTGAACAATCAGTTGTTGTTGCTGTTAAACAACAGTACAATCTAGTGAACACAGTGCACTTCTATCCCTCACAGCCTTATTTTCCTTCCTGTCAAAAAATTAATTATCACGCTACCCTGGTCCATATGACTTTACTATATTTTAGGGGTGTAACTACACATTTTTGTACTGAAATTTTTCGGTACGGGTGTACCTTTTGGTTTGGTACACGTGCACACAGCATTGTATGTATACAGCATCTTACAAATTATGTAAAAAAAATTTCAGGAAAATCAAACAAGTGCCGTTTTGACGCTCTTTAATGTGACGTGACAGATCGTTGTATAAATGCCTCAGTTCAAATGGCATCGCAGAGCATGAGTGAGCATGATCATTCCTTCCTCTTTACCAGTGGCGGACTGGCCATCTGGAGCACGGGGAGTTTTCCCGGTGGGCCGCTGTACAATGTGGGCCGGCCCTTTGCGTAATATATATAAAAAATGGATTGTAGTAAATGTACGTATATCCTTCCATCGACCCAGACGAATGGCCCGGGCCGCGCGGCCCACTTCATTCAAAAATACTAATTTAGCATGCTCCAGCTCAGTGCAGCGGCTCAAAAGCGCTCGTCAATGTCAAAATGTTTGAAATAGCCAATCAAAGTGTAGAAGGCAGGATTTACCGTTCACAGACGCTGAGCTGCGCGCGACTTGAATGCGAGCTGAGGTAAGATGTAAGCAGCTGAACATGACGAGACAATTCAGCAATATTTGCCAACCGTTTAGTTAAACGGCAGACATTAATTTTCAGGAATGCAAACTACTACTGGCCTTTTCAAATTTCTCAGATTTTAATGCCGTTATTCGAATCGTCACAATGTAGGCTACATAATGCAGTTTTCAGCAGACATGAGATAAGAGTTAATGTAAATCTGCTTTCTTCCATGATTTCATGTGTCTAAGAAAATGTTTAAAAATCTATAAAAACATTCTCAATCTTACTCTAGAACATTGTAAATCTGAAGACTTTTGCTTTCGAGTGCTGTGCATAGGAAAGTGATTTATATTATAGGCCTAATAAAAATATAATTTGCTTATTAATTCACATGCATTAGCCTATTTTATATACACACTGGTGGTTAAAAGTTTGAAATAATTAAGGCTTTTTATTTATTTATTTATTTGAAAGAAGATTGAATTTATTTGATCAAAAATACAGTAAAACAATAGCCTAATATTATGAAATATTACACTATTTAGGATGTTTTAAAATGTAATTTATTTCTGTGATCAAAGCTGAATTTTCAGCATCATTACTCCAGTCTTCAGTGTCCCTTCAGAAATCATTCTAATGCTGCCTAATTTGCTGCTTAATTATCAGTTATTATTTGTGATCAATTATTAATAATGGTTTTATTATTGGTATAATGGTTCTCAGTTAAAGAACAGCATTTATTTTAAATATAAGTACTTTGTAATAAGTGTAAATATCTTTACTGTCACTTAAATCAATTTAATCAAAGTCCCTTTTTGTATTCTATAATCTTTGATTTAATGCAAAATTGTTGAAGAAAAATATTAATTTATATTTTTTAATCTTACCCAAGACTGAATGGTATCACATTTTCCACAAAATGAAGCAGCACAGCAGTTTTCAACATTCATAATAATCAGAAATGTTTCTTGAGCAGCAATCAGCATGTTAGAATGATTTCTGTAGGATCATGTGACACTGAAGACTGGAGTAATGATGCTGAAAATTCAGCGCTGCATCACAGAAATAAATTATATTTTACTATATAGTCACATAGAAGACAGCTATTTTAAACTGAAACATTATATATTTCACAGTACTGTTTACTGTATTTTTCATCATCAAAATAATTTGTATACTCTTTTCCACAACTGGAGTTCTATTCCTTAAAATGATAGATGTCAAGCTCCTGCAAAAGGACAAATACTGAGTATGACCAATAGAAAGGCCCATAAAAACAGTCCGCATTCTGCACTATTCAAGTCTTCTATACGATACCAGAGCATTGTGTCATATGAACCGATAATATTGGTATTTAACTTTAGTGATATTAAACTGTCCCTTGTAAAAATTCTTTAAAATTATTTACTATTTTCCGTATACACCAGAAAAGACAATTTGTAATGTCAAGAATATGCCACTCATTTATGGTGTGGTGCGGTGTGTTGCGGACCAGGTTTGGTGGGCCGCTCTGTGCCAAAAAGTCCAGGGCCACTTTTTGGCCCCAGTCCACCCCTGCTCTTTACTACTAGTTTTAATGCAAAATAAACATGAATGAACATCTCATGCTTCACGTAATCGCACAATCACCGTTTCAAAAGAAAAACGTCAACAAAATGTCACAAACAAAATATTTAATTTACATTAGGCAAGGCATTAGTGTCCACAGCTCACTTAGTTTTTTCCCCCGTAGTACCGAAACCATATCAAAGTGTGATGTCAAAACTGAGGTATGTACCGAACTATCATGTTTGTGAACCGCAACACCCCAACTATTTTAAAAGTCCTTGTTTGAGAAACCTTCCCCTTCAGTGAGCTGAAATTACGTCATTGAGTTGAACTCAAGAACTAATATATTAATTATTATTATTTCTCTTATACAAGAGTCATTACCAGAGTCACAGGCGGGTGCATTCTGTAGCAGTGCTTTAGCACATGCGCATGATTTCATATCCCATTTAGGTCCTCCACTTCTCTCTGCATCAGCATCAAGCCCTGCTTTAGCCTCAAAACGCTCCTTCTCTGAGATGAAGCTCTCCAGCTCATTCAACGAGAAGCCATTGAAAACCTGTAACAACAACAACTAATCAATGCATATTCCCTGTGTTGCTGATGAGCAGAAAAACTTCAGGATCACAGTGACTACTGCAGAGTGGAAATTAGCAAAAGCAATTTTCTAATCCTCATTCACATCCTTCTTATGGTACATTGAAAAAGACTCAATTACTGATAACTGCTACTTACAAAGCTGCTTTCATCAAAGCAGTAAAGCACTTTGGGTTTCATGTCAGACACGTTGAGAGCAGGGGCAATTTTACTGGAGAACCTCATTCGAGCCCTGGACATGAAACGTGTATTAGTCATACAGGAAATTATTTGCAGCTATAAACATTCTGAAAAACAAGCAGTTCTCCTCCTATACTTGGATTTCTTGTCAGTGGACAGTTTCCCATCAGGCTCTGCATCAATTTCATCAGTAGGACTCTGTGGTTCTGAGCGAGGGAAGGCCGTCTTCAGAGTGTCCACTATAGCATTCACCACAATCTGCCAAGTCATAAAAATGTTTTATGTAAGTGTTTCAGTTAAAACATACAATGTGCATTCTGAAAAGTACCTTGTCTATGCGTGAAACAATGAAGGGTTTCTTCACAAAGGCAATTCTTGCATCAGTGTTTAGAGCGAGAAATTCTTGCATTTCCTCACTGTTGGCCGTTTCAGGAATGGCACAAAGTTGCTGTAATAAAAGAAAGCATGAATAAACATTTAAAAGAAGTTGTGTGGGATGGAATACGAACATTAAATATAATCAGCTTTATGTAATTTATATATTCAAGGAACGTACTCTAAGGAATGTTTCCAAAAGACCTTTCCTGGCCTCGACTTTGTCACTGTCCATGTTTCCAAATGGAAGCTCAGGAAATATTTTCTTTGGTCCTTTCACATCTACAGTTAACAGAACAAGACAAGCAATAAAACAATGTTTTGGAAAGCTTTGAAACTGACACGACTAATATACTCTGCTCACTTTTAAGAATCTTGCGTAATTCTGGTTTCTCCTCCAAACGGGTCTGAAGGTTGAGGAATTCGCTGTAGCGTCGGTTGACCGTGTGATAGGCCATGGGCTGCAAAGATTCAGGATTCTCAGAGTCCATGGCTGTCTCATACTGCAAAACAAACACATTTTTGCAACACTTCATTCTCTTGGTTACTATTAATAACTAAAGCTTTACAGAATATCCTACAAGAATGAACTACAGAGTTTCATGAATAGTGTGATTTTTCCCTACAATGTGCTCATAAAGGGCTAAAATGTACTAAATACGACTCTTATTTGGTCTCAAATAAAATGTGATATTGTGAAGCATTTGTATCTACCATTTTTCTTTAAAGAAACTGTTAAATTAGACAGACACATGATTAAAAAGTGTAGATATGAAAATTACAGTCGAGGTACTCCAGAGATGGACTGATATTAAAATTCTGTTAGATGTAATAATAATTTATGTCTGACTGAGAATCTGAAAAATATTGAAATTCTATACAATTTTGTCTAAACACATAAAAAAACACTGAAATTTAAACTAAAATCAAGTTATTAAAACATCATTTTAAAATATTAAATAAAATAATAATAATATATATTAATATTGCTATATATTAAAATAGTAATAATAAGAAGAAAATAATTCTAATGATAATAAAATTCTATACAGTATTGTGTAAATTAACAAAAAAAAATTATTGCTACAAACTAAAATCAACTTTAAATGTTTCACAGGAATTTAGGCAGCAAAACATTCTAACATTATATTCAGAATATATTAACATAAATAATAATATATTGATAATAATATGAAAAAGGTAGGCAATATATTATTTTATTATTTTTAAAATTTGCCAAAGATTATATTTAACAGTGAAATTAGTCATATTTTAAAGATGAACTTTAAGTGTGTTTTAGATGACAGCAAAGGGAATTTAAATGTAAAATTAGGAGAAATGAGTGTGGACTATTAAATATCAAATATCGGCCAATTTTGGTAAACTTCAACCAAGATTTAACTAACTTGTTAACTTAACTAACATAATTTAACAGAGAAAAGTGAGAACCAATTCACCTTTACAGTGTAGAGAGTGTAAGGATGTGAGCCAGTGCCTCGGTGCTCCTTAGCTGTGATGGTGCCAGTGATGCGGAGGTTCTGGATAATGACCGGACCCTCTGGGCTGCTGAGGGGCTCGAAGTTGAAAGGTGTCAGGGATGCCAGGCCGGGCTGGTCTGCACTCGAGTTACTCTTCTCCAGCGGCTGGAGAGTGCAAAAGCTTGATGGCTCTTCTTCGGTGGAATGTACTGATAGCTCCTTCTCTGTCGCATTGGTATAAATCGGAAGTTCATCCTCGAGGTCTAACACAGCGTCAACTGGAGTGGTGCATTCGGCAAGTCTTTCGGAAAGGGTCTCCTCTGAACCAATCAGAACCAGCGATTCTAGGGAGCTCCGCTTGAAATCCGTTAGAGGAGATTCCAAATCAGAGTCGGTTTCTTGATAGAACGGATTGGGCTTACCGAGTCTCAGATAATCCCTGGGGCTAAAACCCAACGGAAACGGTTTGGTTGACCGTGGTTCATCTTCCTCCAGGTTGTGTGGAGAATAAAGATCAGCGGAGTCAATGACATCATAAGCTGCAAGTTCTGGTGTTGGGGCCTCCATTGCTGTAGGGGTCTCTGGGGTGACTTTTAGGGTCAGAACACAAGGAATTTCAAGCTCTTGAGGTGTGTTTTCTTGAGGAGATACAACTTGTGGTGGAGCTTTAACTTCTTCTACTGGTTCTGGCTCTGGAGCTGGTTCGCTGGATTTAGTGAAGATGCTTACAATCAACATGTTTAGCCAATCCGGGTCAGACAGTTTTGCAATTAAAGGCAGCAGAACGTTGCACATTATAAGTTCGCCCACCACAAATCGACCTGTTCGGGTTTCTAAATGTGGAGGAGGTACAAGAACGTGGAGAAGCAGATCTACAATGGCCCGTACGTAATTCACCTCGACAGCAGAGCTCTGAAGAGCGGGATGAGGAGGGCAGAGTTTGCTGTACGCCTCCCAGAGATCTCCATCTTTGTCCATCTCTTTATGTTTAATGGCACTCAGATAACACTGAAGGTGGCATCCAGAGAGGTCTAAAACCCTCTGAGATAAAGCTTTCCTGTCAACTCTTGCCGCTCGACCCTTCAGCTCCAATGCAATGGAGATCATGGCATTGTGCACCTCATCCTCAAACTCTTTTTCTTTGGAAACGGTGCTGTACCACGAGGTGACAAAGTCACGTATGATCTTGCCGACTGTCTTCTGGATCTCATCTTCCAGTTGTTGCTCGCTCTCGGCACTGTGCGGGATCTCCGCCAGCCTAACAAAGCGCTCTAGGTGAACAACGCTGTCTGAGTCCAGGACAGCCTGGGAACCAAGCCAACCACCTAAGACCACTAAGAGGCTTGTGAAGACACAGAGGAGCCAAACATTGACCAGAAGGTGGAACAAGACCATCCAGGCCAGCAGTGCCCCAAAACCAAGCAGCCTCCTCTGGACCAAAAACTCAAACAAGCCCCAGGGGCTCACGTTGAGATGCTCAGGCTGAGACATTGCAGAGGTTTACGTACTCCTATGAAGGAAAATGAAGAGACAGACCAACCAAATAATTGAGGTTCTCATTGATTTCCATTGTATGGACATTTCTCAAATATCTTTGTCAATTTTCCACAGAAGAAAGCAAGTCATTTGGTTTTGGTAGAACATGAGGGATGACCACTGATCTACAATAAGGATAACTGATTTTTGAACTCATTTTTGGGTGAACTGTCTCTTTAAGAATCGGTTCATGAGAAACCAAATAGAAGGACTAGTATTTGAACATTGTTTCTATACTGTATTAAAACTGTGGTAACTTGAGTAGCTACAACTGACATCAAAATAAGAAATTAAACAATTATATAATTGTTAAAATAGAATACAATATTGAATGAATATTATTTCACACAAGTAACAATGACTAGAGAAACTACTTTAGAGGAGACTATGGTTACCATGACAATTGTTTATATATAATTTTATATATAAAACTCACTTGAATACTGTAATATTATGCATATTATTCAGACACATAAAAGATCAAGCTTAATAGCAGACTAGTTTGACAAATCTGGGCATCGTGACTTCATCTGTATATAATGACGTTGCTGTGTTTTGATGGATATCAAGCTGGCGTTTCGTAATTGTTAAAAAAAAAAAAAACGTCGTCACGGTAAAATATTACTGAATAAAATGAACTTACCTTAACAGCATATGTAATGAATGTAAGGTGCAAATTTGGACCATAACCAATTCATATTTAAACGCCGACTCAAACGGCCTTGCAGTGTTTTGACAGCTTCTTCCTCGTTATCTCCGCCTCAGATGCTGAAGTGCATTCAGTGTTCTGTCGCCCTCTAGAGGTCAAACGGATCCCTGCAGCGCTCTACTACAACACAGATGATGGCTTGCGCCTCAGACAACGTTCACTCTCACTGTATTTTATCCACACAATGAAAGTCAAAGGGAGACGGTCGTTTTGTGTTCTACAGAAGAAAGTAAAACGTCTTTCTAAAAGACATGAGGGTGATATATAGTTAATTACGTTTTTTTGTTTTGAAAAACGTTTCTTTTGCTCACCAAGGCTGCATTTATGTGAGCAAAAAATATAGTAAAACCAGTAATATTGTGAAATAGTATTGCAATTTCATTTATGTTTTCTATTTGTATATATTTGAAGATCTTCAGTGTCACATGATCCTTCAGAAATCATTCTAATTGCTGTTTTTACTGCATTTTTTAACTGTATGATCAAATAAATGCAGACTTGGTGAGCATATAAGGGACTTTAAAAAACATAACTTGTCTGTGTGTATATATGTGTATAGACAGTTGTATCATGGTTTCAACAAAAATACTAAGCAGTAAAATCTAGTTTTAACAATGATAATAATAATAAGAACCATTATTAATAATTAAGCCCCAATAATAATTGAACAGCAAATCAGCATATTAGAATGATTTCTTAAGGATCATGTGACACTGAAGACTGGATTAATGATTCTGAAAATTCAGCATTGCCATCACAGAAACACATTTATAATACATTATAGAACATTGTAATATTTTACATTGTAATATTTCACAATTATTTGTGAAATATAACAATTATTATGTTTATTTATTTTACTGTATTTGCAACTTGGAGTGCATAATAGATTTCTTTAAAACACACACACACACACACACACACAAAACACACATTTAAAAGTCTTAATGATTCCAATTTTTTTTCCACACTTATGATATATATATTACAGGTGCTGGTCATATAATTAGAATATCATCAAAAAGTTGATTTATTTCACTAATTCCATTCAAAAAGTGAAACTTGTATAATGTATACATTCATTCCACACAGACTGATATATTTCAAGTGTTTATTTCTTTTAATTTTGATGATTATAACTGACAACTAATGAAAACCCCAAATTCAGTATCTCAGAAAATTAGAATATTGTGAAAAGGTTCAATTTTAAAGACACCTGGTGCCACACTCTAATCAGCTAATTAACTCAAAACACCTGCAAAGGCCTTTAAATAGTCTCTCAGTCTAGTTCTGTAGGCTACACAATCATGGGGAAGACTGCTGACTTGACAGTTGTCCAAAAGACGACCATTGACACCTTGCACAAGGAGGGCAAGACACAAAAGGTCATTGCAAAAGAGGCTGGCTGTTCACAGAGCTCTGTGTCCAAGCACATTAATAGAGAGGCGAAGGGAAGGAAAAGATGTGGTAGAAAAAAAGTGTACAAGCAATAGGGATAACCGCACCCTGGAGAGGATTATCCAGGATTATTATGAAACAAAACCCATTCAAAAATGTGGGGGAGATACACAAAGAGTGGACTGCAGCTGGAGTCAGTGCTTCAAGAACCACTACGCACAGACGTATGCAAGACATGGGTTTCAGCTGTCGCATTCCTTGTGTCAAGCCACTCTTGAACAACAGACAGCGTCAGAAGCGTCTCGAGACAAAAAGGACTGGACTGCTGCTGAGTGGTCCAAAGTTATGTTCTCTGATGAAAGTAAATTTTGCAGCCTTAACTGGAAATCAGGGTCCCAGAGTCTGGAGGAAGAGAGGGAGGAGGGCACAGAATCCACATTGCTTGAGGTCCAGTGTAAAGTTTCCACAGTCAGTGATGGTTTGGGGTGCCATGTCATCTGCTGGTGTTGGTCCACTGTGTTTTCTGAGGTCTAAGGTCAACACAGCCGTATACCAGGAAGTTTTAGAGCGCTTCATGCTTCCTGCTGCTGACCAACTTTATGGAGATGCAGATTTCATTTTCCATCAGGACTTGGCACCTGCACACAGTGCCAAAGCTACCAGTACCTGGTTTAAGGACCATGGTATCCCTGTTCTTAATTGGCCAGCAAACTCGCCTGACCTTAACCCCATAGAAAATCTATGGGGCATTGTGAAGAGGAAGATGCGATATGCCAGACCCAACAATGCAGAAGAGCTGAAGGCCACTATCAGAGCAACCTGGGCTCTCATAACACCTGAGCAGTGCCACAGACTGATCGACTCCATGCCACGCCGCATTGCTGCAGTAATTCAGGCAAAAGGAGCCCCAACTAAGTATTGAGTGCATTAATATTTGCTCATACTTTTTATGTTCATACTTTTCAGTTGGCCAAGATTTCTAAAAATCCTTTCTTTGTATTGGTCTTAAGTAATATTCTAATTTTCTGAGATACTGAATTTGGGGTTTTCATTAGTTGTCAGTTATAGTCATCAAAATTAAAATAAATAAACACTTGAAATATATCAGTCTGTGTGGAATGAATGTATACATTATACAAGTTTCACTTTTTGAATTGAATTAGTGAAATAAATCAACTTTTTGATGATATTCTAATTATATGACCAGCACCTATATATATATATATATATATATATATACTAGGGCCGGGACTCGATTAAAAAAAATAATCTAATTAATTAGAGGCTTTGTAATTAATTAATCGAAATTAATCGCATTTTAATCGCATATAAATATTTGACCTGAGAACAGTGAGAAGCTTTTCATATGGATTTTTAGTATACCATTGAATAATGACTGAATACATAAGCTTAAACAACAAAACTCAAATATTGTTTATTTTTGTTCAACCAAGTCCAACAGACCAGTGCAATATTGCCATTAAGTGTAGCAATAGGATATTTAGAAATATAGTAGCCTACATTTCAGAAATTCAGGTACCCTATAGGTAGGTATACCTTCTGTAAACTGCGAATTACTTGTTGCATAGCTTGCACACAACCATGCTCTTATCGACGCTTCCATCCATTCGTTTTTTATAACAAAATTTCCCATCCACAGGGCCAACCAAAGCGGTCTCATCAGCTTCTTTGTCCATGTTCACTGTGGTTTGTTTTTGTCTGAACGCTAGTTGGTGCTCCAGTATAATCGGTCCGCCGAAACTCATCCAGTGAGAAACGTTCCGCGGTGCAAAAATAAGTTTAACGCGTTAAAAATTTAACGCGTTATTTTTGTGTAATTAATCTAAATTAACGCGTTAAAGTCCCGGCCCTAATATATACACATACATGGGTCAAAGACGAAAAAGGGTTTAAGCATAAAAACAATAAGTGTAATACTGCTTTAATTGCTGTTGTTTTTCCCCCAAAAAAATTAAAAAGTTTTCTAATTCAATTAAAATTTTGTACAAAATAAATATCATACATTTTTCCCTGATTTACAGAAGACACCCACTAAAATGTCATTCAGTGTAACAGTCTTGTCAGGCATATTTACAACAAAAATCAGTTTATAAAAAATTTGCCACTATCCTAGGTTTTGCCTGTTTTGTCAGTAAGATTTTTTTACTCATTTAAAACACAATAAAATTTAATATGCTCCCTTATTCTTTTATATATTTTAATATGTACAAGTCAGAATAAGCACGTTGTTTGATTTTTTACATAAATATTGTGTTACACTGAATGACAATGTAACATTATTTCAACCAAATTTTGACATTTTATTCTCCAAAAGCATATTTAAAACCTTAAAAATAGACACTATAATTACATTTAATGTGCTTTCTATGGACATAAAATCATTTTTGTAAATTTCTTTTGATGCGGAGATCTTTACGTCTTTGACCCACATACATACATACATACATAAATACTCTTAAAAATAAAGGTTCCAAAAGGGTGTTTTTGCAGTGATGCCATAGAAGAACCATTTTTGGTTCCCAAAAGAACCTTTCAGTGAAGAGGTCCTAAAAGACCCACTTTAAAAATCTAAAGAACCTTTCCTGCATTTGAAAGGTTCCATGGATGTTCAAGGTTCTTCATAGAACCATTAATGCTAATAAAGAACCTTTATTTTTAAGAGTTTAGTGTAATAGAAAAACCACACTAGTTATAAAAAATATATAGTCAAATAAATAACTAAATTGTAAAATAAAAACTACATCAAGCTGTTAGACCTCATGTTGCTGTACCACATCACAAGTTTGAAAGCAAAAGCAGCCCCAGCTGCCTGTTCTTCACATGGGTGAATCATCCAGTGCTGTTAAAACGGTTAGTCCTGCTACAACTGATGTTCAACATCTGTTTCCTCAGAGACAGACAGTTATTTCCGTTATGCTGTAAATTTTAGGGAATCCCCTGGAAAACACAGATGAGACAACCATATTGTTTGTCATATGCAAATACCATTAATGTTTCCCCCCAGATTCTGCTTCCTCTAATAGACAGTGCAAACAACATTCAAGATTTAAATACACATTTGTATGCAACCCAGAACTCCCATCAGCCATCCACATGATTCTTGAAGAAAGCATTCAAAGCAACAACACAGCTGTTTCTGAAAAAGCATAAACATTACTAGACTTGACATGGCCAGGGTGAATTCAGGTAAAGTGGGCCACTTTTCTTTCAGAACTCATTGATCCAGCCAGTCAATGCCATTTGGACTCAATCCAGCTGGAAAGTGACCTACAGTGCCGATCATTCTGATTGGCTCAGACAAACTGCTTATGATAGCGAGAGCACAGAAGTGATGTAGTAATACATCCTTATAAACACAGGGCTATTAAACACAAATGTTACCACCAGATAAAACAGAGGATTTTGAACTGTGTCCTCTATGCTGATTGGACACAAAAAGGTTTTAACATTATATTGCATAATAAACCAGTATTTGAGTTCTCCCTTATGGACATCTTACAGATATGTTGCACAAGAGCTGCATCCTGACGGGAAAAAAGCTTAAACTTATCTGCATCTGCATGAGCGCTCATATCCAAATGATTTATACCAGCTAAACATCATTAAGATCAGATATTACTCATCTGTATTTGAAAAGACAGAACCTAGTTGTACACAAAGTGTGTTGCAGAGAGGATCGGGAACATCTACACCAGTGGTTCTCTTAAGCCAAATATATGATATAATTTTATGACATAATGTGGATATATGAGATCATTTTAAAAGTGTGATTTATAAACCTTGAAGTCACGAACTATTCAACGCCATGGGCACTTCATAATAAAAACACATTTTTCTAGTTAAGCCAAGCTCTGAAATATTTTGTCAATTGTAAATTCTCAGCAAAAATATTTTTGAACTTGGAAAAAAAAAACTAGAAAGGTCACGGGGGCTTCAAATACTGTTGAGGACACTGGAGGGACCTTGGAGTTAAAAAAAAAAAAAAAAAAAAAAAAGTTAACCACTGATCTACAAAACATTTTTATATAACCTTTTTGTCATACTTTACATAAACATTGTTCATATTAATCAAAGCATTAGCCATCAACTGATAAAGACTCACAACCATTCACAATCATTCATATGCATTTAACTACTTAATGCCAATTTATTTTGTCAAATTTAAGATGTAAAATTTAAAGCATTAAGCCCCAGTCACTCCTAGAACGATAACTGTAAAGATAACGATATTAGAGTCCACACCAGCAAACGTTATCATAGTTTGTTTGTTCTAAGCGCACACTCGTCTGCCGCTTTAAATTCTTGAGCTGATGGTAGGATTGACACCCAATCAAGAATCTATGTTTTTATCATTCATCAGCTGGAAAAAATCGTTCTGAAAGTGATTCAAACGATATTGTTTCTCTGTGCCTTTATCGTTAAAGTTGTGGTGTGGACTGTGCTATTCTTTAATATTGAGAATGATTTTTTTAACAATATCTTCATCGTTATCTTTATAGTTATCATCCTTGGTGTGAACTGGCCTTTAATCTACTTGCTACATAGTTTTTGATACCTAATGGGTTAACCAGTGGTACCAAATTTAACCTTATTGTAAAGTGTCAATTCAGAAGTCTTTTTTTTCCCAATTTGATTTAAAAGGCATAAGATTGTGCAATGATTGCTTTTCCATTCATATTTTTTCTTATGTATACAACCATTCTAAAATTTGGCTTCTGTAAGATTTTTTTTAAAGAAATTAATACATTCAGCAAAGACACATTAAACTGATCAAAAGTGATTGCAAAGACATTTAGAATGTTGAAGATTTGTTTCAAATTAATGTTCTATTCAAGTCCTGAAAAACCGTATTTGTATCATTGTTTGTTCTCAGCGTTGATAAGAATATCAGCATATTAGAATGATCATGTGATACTGAAGACAGAAGTAATGATGCTGAAAATTTCACAGAGGAATAAATTACATGAAAATATATTCAAATAGAAAACAGTAATAATATTCCACAATGTTATTGTTTTTTGTTTACTGTATTTTTGATCAAATAAATGCAGCCTTGATTAGCCTAAGAAATGACTATAAAAACTATACTGACTCCAAACATTTGAATGGTAGCATTTTGTATGAATGCATGAATTTCTAATGCACATCCTTTTGTGAAATCACAAACCCTCCAACTTAATTTAACAACCCAATAAAAAGTTTCAAAAGTCAACGTATTTGTTTTTATTGAGGCTCGTGTATTTATCCATCATCTATACAGCAGTATGGGACACACTCATTTAAAACTGTATAAGACTTAATTCAGGGTGCGAACCTCTGCTGAGCGAAACTCCCACAAACGCCTCTCATTCTGCAATCCACAATGATTTGTACAATTGCTTAACAGCCGGAAAGCGATTCAGCTTTCCTCAGAAATACTGTAAAAACTCAAAATCATCCCACTGGAAGAAATTCTTCAACATCACTTGATCATCTTGCAGGGATCATCAACTCATCTGCACATTTGCAAATAGTGTCTTTTTTATCTTTTTTGTTTGTTCGATGTTCCTTTTATGGTAAAATCAGGTAAAAAAAGTTGATAATCCAAAAAAAGGCCCGATCCTGATAATCCATTTGATATGTAATGACAAGAATCATCTAAGAATGCGCTCTGAGCTTTTGGGATGCGAGGAACTGTAGCAGTTTCTCAAACTCAGTGATAGACACATGCTCATCAGATGTGAAGCACAGTATATAGCAGAGGGTAGTGAGGATGGGGACCTTTCTTCTCCCCAAGTGTCCATATAAAAGAAATAGAGAAAACAAAGGAAAACTCTAAGTTGGACTAATGGTCATAGGTTCATACGTAGATGCTCTGGCCTTTTGGAGATCACGGGGTAGGCCTGCTGCTTAAACTGGCCCACGTTGGAGCCAGCGGGCTGCCTGATGGGAAGAGGGGCGGTGGCCTCGGAACTAGCCTGGACCTCCATCTGATCCATGGTGGACACTTCCATAGCGAGCTCTGTGGGAGACTGGAGGGTGTAGGATCCGGGCAAAGTGGGACCTCGTGGCCAACAATCTCCTGAGAACTTAACCGGGCTGAAAGACGGGATACACAAATGGTTTTTATTTTGATTTTTACAAATTTGTGACTTCTAAAAGTCAAAAACTGTGATTACCTGACAGGCGTGCGAGGGCTTCCCAAAAACCGGCGAGGTGAACGAATTTTTGGCTCAAATGAGAACTTTTCCTTTATATTTTCCAACACAGATGGAGCTACATAGGTAAAACCCTGCAAGAATTAGAAGCAAAGATAAGGAAAGCCCCAGATATTTCTCTAAACAGACGGTGAAATCATGACTTGGCTGCCTTACCAAGAAGACCTGATTTGCACTTTCACTCAGTGTGGAGTCATCAGGACTGTCAACGGGAGTCTGGCTGGTGAACTTTGAATCAAACTGGCTCACATCGTCAGCAGATTGCTGTCGAAATTAGACATTGAGTCAAGTAATTCATATACACTCAATTAACCCATAAGATGACTGAACACAGCACAAAAAGTGACTATAGTTACCAAGAAAGGCTTGAATGGTGGTTCTACTTTACGCACGAGAAGGTCGTCCCAATTAACGTGTCGGAAGAAGGGATGAGTCTAGAAGACAAATTCAAGCAAATTAAAATGACAAACTAAAGCCCAGCACTTCTTTCTGAATTCTGGTTAAACATTAAAACCACCAGAAAATCAACAGTGAAAGAATCTTCACCCTATAAAGCCCATTTTTCATTTGATACACACGTTTTTAAGGCCTGGAAATTATCAATATGATCAAAACTTGCTGAAAAACCTGTTGTACACAATCTACTACATGCCTTCTTCCATCTGATTGACAGTTTCTGCTTTTTTAACAAGTAAAAGGTCATCAAGTATAACTTTCTTTTCAGATCATGGGATCCATGCCTTTATGCTTTGAAATCTTTACAGATTTTTATACAGTAAATACAAGAATAGCTTATATTCTTGGCAATAGTTCAAGATGAACACTTACCAGACGGAAGCAACTGCAAGATATTTTCTAAATACCAAATTTTTTTTTTTTTTTTTTTTACTAATTTCACGTCAGGCTTTACAGGGTTAAGATGTTGACATTAACATTAACGTTGATGAAAACAGACCTGTACTTCTGTTGCATCTCCAGGTCCAGCCCCAAGCCGAGATGAGGCATTTCTTTTCAGTAACTGAACACAGTAAAATTATTGTTACACAATGACAGAATAAGACTTATGGAAACATCAATTACACAACACAAAATAAGTGTATTTACTGGGAAAAATAAAATAGGTGTACACCTACCCTTTTGAGAAGGTCCCTGGCTTCTTGTGTGAGGTAGGGTGGGAGGTTCAGTTTGCATTTAAGAATTTTGTCAATGGTTTTTTTCCGGTTCTCTCCTGTAAAGGGGGGCTAGAATGGAAAAAATTGTGTTAAAAAAAATAAACTTCTAAATTGACTAGATCAAGGGTTAAACTTTTTCATGCTAAGAACCACAAATACAACACCATTGTGAGAGACCTTGCTGACAAATATAAAGTTAACTATTTTATTATGGCTAAAAATATGTTAAGTGCAATAGATTTGTAACAATTATTAATTTCAAAATTAAACTGGCCTATACATTATCATTACTCTAAAATAATTATATTGAAAATGTCTTAATTGTTGACAGTGAATGAAAATTAACTAAAAATTTAGAAAAAAAAAAAAAAAATTCTGACGAACTTAAAGTCTTGACCAGTCTTTAGAAATCAGTATTAAATTCCATTACATTTAGGGAATATGAATATAACAAATTTTGAGAAAAAAAAAAAACTTAAATTAAAACACTTTACGAGCACACATTGTTAAAAAAAAAAAAAAAAAAAACTATTTTCATGGACTCCTTGTGGCCCCAGATGGTGTGTTGCCTAAAAAACTAGCCGATTTAAGTAATCAGTAAATTTTCAAAAAATAAAATTAACAGGGTTCGTACAGAAACTGCAAAATGAAATTACAGGAATTTCAAGGACTTTAAGCAATCCTTTTTTGGTTTTCAAGGACTAAAATCGGAGATCTCACTTATCAAACCATATCATTATTATCTTTCAAATTCTAATAAACTAATACAACAAACTGGGACAAATAAAGTGCAGCACAAAAGCATGCAATGACTGTGGCAACTTTTACATTTGAAAAGATACTATGGCAAAATTATCGCTTCCTTATTCAAACTGTTTTTTAATGAATATATGACTGACCTGAAGAACGAAAGCTATATCATACACTTGGAAAATTATGAGCTATCTCACCGCTTATCGACACTAGGGGCGTGACAATACAATTAGCTCACGATATGAGACAAAATACAGATACTACGTTCCATGTAACGATTTTAGATTTTAATACTGTTTTTAAGAAATTTATGACAAAATATTTGTCTTTTAAAATCACACAAAGCAAACCAACCCAGTAGTATTCTGTAACTAATCTAGGGCTGTAACTAATTATTATTTTGGTAATCAAGTAATCTACTGATTATTTTGACGTGAGTAATCTGGTCATTTTTAGTAATACAAACAGACCTAAGTCTAGAGAGTCAAGTCAAGAGATTGGTTTATTGAAAAAACACTAATTTCATTTATACTGCCTTTTTAAAATTCAAGTACCTTCTCAAAAATATAGCTGTTTTCAAGGTTTTTCCAGGACTTAAATTTCAAAAAGTCAAATTCAAGTACTTCAAGCACTTTAAGCACCTTGTACGAACCCTGAATTTAAATTAAGGGTTTAAATTCAGGGTCCAATAAGGTTTTATTGGACCCTTAAATTAAGGGACCAATAAATTTTTTTTTTTTTTTTTTTTTTTTTTAAAAGACTCCAGAATGTAAAATTCCAGAATGTAAATACAAAACCCAAATTGAAGTATTGCAGGCTATAGTGCGCAGCACTATGACAAACACCCAAGACGTTTATACTCACTGCTCCAGTTAACATGTCATACATCAAAGCCCCCAGACTCCACCAGTCAACAGCCCGATTGTGTCCGCTTCTCATGAGGATCTCTGGAGCCCTGAAATAAAGAAACATCTCACACTACTGTAGAATTCATCAAAATGCAGGTCCCATAGGCACATCAGACAATGAAGACAGACATTTGCAAAACAGGAAATTAGCTACTTGGACATCACAAGGATGTAAAGCAGGCATGTGATCACCTAGAGACAAAAAAAGAAGGAAAATCTGACCACGCCCCAAGTTACGCCCACAAGCCACGCCCCCAGCACTTATTAAAAAAATATATATATATATTAGCACATTAAAAGATATATCTTGTATTCTTACAGTATATACTATTGTCCTGTAAAAATTAAAAGCAGCACTTAATCATGATAAAATATATTATAATAAATACTATAATATATTATAGTAAAGTATATAGAATTGTTATTGTTATTAAAGTACCTGCCAAAAGTTTGGAAACATTACAATTAATAATTCTGAAATAAATATCTTCTGCTCATCAAGGCTGAATTTATTTGATTAAAAGAAAAAAAAAAAAAAAAAAAAAAAAAAAAAGCACAATATTGTGAAATTACAATTTAAAAAAAAAAAAAAAAAAGGTTTCAGTTTTAATATATAATAAAATGTAATGTTATTCCTGTGATGCAAAGCAGAATTTTCTTCATCATTACTCCAGTTTTCAGTGTCACATGATCTTATAGAAATCATTACAATTTATTTGACTCAAGAAGCATTTCTGATTATTATCAATGTTGAAAATTTTGATGCTTCATATTTTGTGTGGAAATGAAAGTATATTTTTCAGGATTTTTTGAGAAATATAAAGTTTAATTAACAGCACTTATCAAATATATTAAATTTGTTAATGCATTTATTAAATAGAAATCATTTTAAATGTCTTCACTCTATCACTTTCATGCATGAATAAAATTCCTTTTTTTTTTTAATCTTATACTTATAAACATCTTATGTTTGAGTCGTATCATTGTTTCCACAAAAATATTAAGCAGTAAAACTACTTTTAACATTGATAATAATGAGAAATGTTTCTTGAGCAGCAAATCAGCATATTATAATGATTTCTGAAGGATTGTGACAAACTTCTCTTTGTAAACAACAGATTTATAAACGTTTCTAATGACGAATGTTGATTTCCTAACTGCAAATTAAAGGGGCTCGAACCAAGCGCGGCTAGGAGTGAATCGAAACTAAAAATAGTACTGTAACAGCAGACATGTAGCGCATCAGACTACAGCCTGTTATATAATTACATCACAACCGTTGGGAGTTTTATGACAGCACTAGCAATTTCAGTTTCTCACCACGATTCATAAAAATAAATAAATAAATTTAAAAAATAAATAAAAAAAATAAAAATCACCGGGTCGAGTAACACGTTTCAGCGCTGATTCTGGAGCTTTGGATCATTTGAACTGTCCTGCAGATGGCGCCGCGTACTCGTGCATGATGTTTTAGAAAATCTTTTCGCAGTTTATTTAGGTAATAGCTCAAGGCCATCATGCAATAACCAACCACCCCCCACCCCTCCAAAAAAAAAAAAAACAACTCGGATCTACGCGAATCACATGGGTCGTCCCTCAGAGGTCGGAAAATACGGAAATCCATATTTACACGGAACAATCACATCCCTGGTAAAGGTTTCTTTAAACGTCTCACATGTATTCAATAGTGCCACAGAAAGTATGCGTCACTGTGCCATCATGAATGGACTCCTTACACAGCCCGAAATCAGTCAGTTTTACATGTCCTGTGATAAGATAAAAAACAGATTATTAGAATTAAAGATTTCTCAGTTCATTTTCAGATTTAGTCCTTTCTAAACTTCAAAAAGCACTAGCCAAACCTTGGTTATTGAGCATGATGTTCTCAGGTTTGAGATCTCTGTATATGATGCCTTTCTGATGCAGGTGTCCGAGAGCCATAGAGATTTCAGCCAAGTAAAAGCTGTGTGTAAAAAGCCCCGAGCATCATTCTGATTATCTTTGTTCATCTCATGTTGAATGTAAGGCCTATTTTATGCATGTGTTGGTGTTCATTTGTCCTTGAAAATTGTTTAAAAAGTTGACACTTCAATAAAACACTACGTTTAAAGAGCTAATCATAATTCAGGTTTAACGTAGCAAGTTTATGCTTTAAAAGTCACAAAACTGATCAAATCGCCCTTTCTTACCAGGCCGTGTCCTCCATGAAAATCCCCTCTCGCTCAAGCTGCATGAAAAGCTCCCCACCTGCAAAAGAAAAGAGGTTTTTAGGGCAGAATGTATTCCTTAGCAACTCCGCAGCAACAGGAGGACAACAGAAAGAATAAGTAGTTATCCATCTTTGAGACAAAGGTTGTTCTTGATTCACGAACCACTTAGGTATTCAAGGATGAGGTAAAGCTTGCCGCCCGTCTGAAAGGCATAGATTAGATCAACAATGAAAGGATGCTTGACTTCCTCTAAGATGTTCCTCTCTGCTTTAGTATGCGCTGTGTCCTTGGCGTTGCGTACAATCATAGCCTATAAGCAGGAGAAAAGAGTGACATTGAGACATTGCCACAAATGTAAATGAATGCATTCAAATTTAAGGAATTTGCTTAACCTTTTTTAAGACTTTCATTGCAAATATTTTTCCTGATTCTGCACCAGATACTTTCCGAACCTGGAAAACCTATAAAAAAAACACAAAAACAAGAATTAAAGTCAAGCCCAGACTTGTTCAAATGGAATACTGCTCCACAGTGTTATTTTAGATCAGGGGTGCCCAATCCTGCTACAGGCGATCGACTGTCCTGCAAAGTTCAGCTCCAACTCTAATCAAACACACCTGCCTTTAATTTTCAAGCGATCCTGAAGACCTTAATTAGTTGCTTCAAGTGTGTTTGATTAGAGTTGGAGCTGAACTTTGCAGGACAGTCGATCGCCAGGAGCAGGATTGGGCACCCGTTTTAGAGTATACAATATTACAGTTTTTATTTTTGTTTAGTATTACTTTTTATGTTTTAAGTTAATTTTGTTATGTTTTTATTAGTTTTTGTTATTTTTAAATATTACTATCAAGGTTTAATTAATTTTATTTTGGTTTTAGTTATCTAAAACGGAAATAAAAATAAATGAAACCTAAATAGTAACACTGATAAAGAGTTTTATAGTTAGTAATTTCAATGCTTCAACGATATTTCTTTCTTTGAGTTTTTATATTTACATGTCATATTATATTTTATTTATAGTTTATTTCAATCTGCAAACATTTTAATAGTTTTAGTTTATTTGATATAACAATATTGATATTGTATATTATTATACCCACTGATATTATAACTTCTCCAGTGTCATTTACAGTCATAGACTACGTTTACATGGACATCATTACTCCGATTTTAATACGATTAAGACAATACTCTGATTAAGAGTCTACCATGTAAACAGAGATTTTTGATTACCTTAATCCGGCTAAAGTAATAATCGAAGTAAAGACAAATCGAATTAAGACATGTGGAGTATTCCTATTTTAGTCGCATTATTGAAGTGCAGTACAGACATGTAAACGCCTTAAACTATTACCGTCGTGTAGGACTTTTCGCCGCATTTTGCGACAGGATACACACACGGCAGTGGTCAACCGTTTGACGGCAAATAAAAGAGCTTCAACACCGCCGTCGTCTGTATGCACGTACAAATAATTAACTGCACTTGAAGCTTTCATAAAATTAAAAATGAAACACCCAAAACTGTATATGGCATCATCACGAAGACGAACTATATGTTTATACGTGAAATTCTGGAGGGACGTCGGATGGTGTCGCGTGGTGACGTAATGACGCATGCCATTAATCGGTCTATGTACTATAACATGTAAAACGGGAACATGAAAGGATTATTCTAAAAGCAACTCATGTAAACACCTTAATCATAATATTGTCTTATTCAGAATAAGGTAAATAATTAGATTACTGATGTCCATGTAAACGTAGTCATATTTGTGCTCTTTAACATTTTAACACAGGTTTGTTTTTAGTTTAATGCAATGTGCTGTAAAGTTGTAATTGTGTTCCGTACAATATTAAGTAGTGATGTTACTTTCAACACCAAAGCTTGCATCAAAAAAAACACATTTCACATTGAAGCACTGTTTCGGAGCTTGCTTCGTTTCGAGAAAAGCACGTGATCTATATGACGTCCAAAGCTTCATTCGCCTGAAAACCATGTGACTGCTTCAGTATCTGGTTCAAACGAAGCGAACCTCAGTGCCGTTTCCTTTGTTACATTATAATGCGTTAGCATTACTTTTTTAAATAGTAAATAATTTATACATTAAGCTCAAATGAACTTTGCCCATTAAATAATTAAGGACTGAGGCAGAGTTAAAATAGACAGATCAGATCACAGATTTAATTTAAGAATTTGTTTATTAATTTTACTTATTTTTGTGGCAGTACACCGAAACAAATGAATGACTTTGACAATGATCATTATTTATATACAATAAAATAAAGAATCATTTGTAGAACCAGACGTGAAACCAGAACTCAGCCCTTTGGAAGGTGTTATTCATTTTTGACCACTAGATGGTAGGGTTGCACGATGCACCAGTACTACGCGATACTAAAGCTTAAAAATACCCGCGGTGCCATTGCATTTTTTTTTTAAATGGTAGTATCGTCCATTCGGTAGTACCGTAAGATATGTATGCACAGCAGTAACACTGTTTAAAATGTTCATTTGAACATGCATGCCAGCAGAAATTTTTACAAGTTGATTGCCAAATGTCTTTCTGCTGTGCTCTGTGTAGTATAGACTGTGTACACGCTTTATATGGTATTGAGTGTTTCCCGACGCTTCGGTTTAGTTTGCAATGAGAAGTTGCACTTGCATGTCGTTGTTCATGCTGCGGTTTATCAGAAGGATCTGATTCAGACCGTCTGATTTCATTTTAAAAAACAGCAGCTCAAGCATCACTTATTCAACATCATAATATCTTACAAGAAAGTATTCTCGCAGTTTTATTCATTTGACCACTTCTAGAACTTTGCAATCATGAATTCAATTCCATTCATCAACATAGCGGCTTTGCACTTGGTTCTTATCAATCATTATATTTTTTTTATTTATTTATAATGTTATGTTTTAATATACATGCTGCTAACTTGGAAATTTCAAGATATGCGAGCAAAAAATGCTCCTGACAGTTCGGCAGTATGACACGAGCAAGAGTGCTGTTTTGTTTCGTTTCTGTGTTCGAATCCAAATCCGCATTGGCTTGGGCGAATCACTGATTCACTAAGCCATTCATAAAAACAGTCATTTGATTCGCTCCTGAAGGATTCAGCTGTTTTGAAAGAATTGTTTGAATGACTCAGTGATTCAATCACGAACTTCTACCACCTGCTGGCCGTTTTAAGTTTCCCATCTAAAAGTAGGCACATTATATTATTTTCCAACATATTTCTACATTCAGAATTTAGTATTTAAAACATTAATCCCACAACATTATTTATGCAATTATAAATACAGTCTAAATGTATAAATGCCACATCTAAATGTCACTTCATGCAGCGCTAAGATGAGTTTTGTTTAGATTACTTCATGGATAGCAATAGCCAGTCATTCATTCACATTAAGTTTTCAGATAAAAATATTGTCTGTTTTCATTTACATCTATATATTTATGAAATTGATTCATTTTGTAGAACTGAATCTTAAATTAACACAATACTGCATGGTATCGTGACAACCCTACTAGATGGCCACAGCATGAACCGTTTTGAAAAAGCTTTGAGTAATGAACCTTTTTCCCCATACAATTGTGTTGAAAGCGTCGCTGGTTCAGAATGCTTCACTTCGCCATCACTAATATTAAGCACTTTGTTGCTACAGTCACGGTACCAAAATTTCTGTATTCGGTACCAATACCAGTGAAATTCCACGGTTCTCGGTACCAATTTCGGTACCAAAGCAAAACACAAAAACATGCTAATTAAACACTATTTTTATTAATAAAGTCAAACAAAAATAAAACGTACAAAAATCAATGCCATTCTTTGTGCTTATTTAAAATTGTTTCAAGTTTTTCCACAAGTAATAAAGTATGGAAAACAGTACTCAAGTTTCACCCAAATTTAATTTGTCTTAATTAAAATTTAACCACTTTTTTGGTAAATAAAGGGGATTTACTATTAAAATTAAAACATGGAAGAAATATTATGTGATTATTGATTAGAAAAAAATTTATTAATTTTTTTAAATGGTGGTAGTAGTAGAATCAAATACATTCTACTAAATAATAGTAGCCTAATATATTTCTGGCACAATGTCTAAACCAAACTTTTATTTTGACGGTGTGCCGTGAATACCTTTAAATTTCTGTGTGTATATGATATGAAGCTGGTTTTACTCAAATGAAACGGTAAAATGCTCGTGAAGTGACTCTCAGAGCAGTTCTTTTTATGCATTGTTTGGATGAATTAATCAAAAGTATGTCATTACACTTAAATTGCAATATGGACCAGTATCTGTTAATATTAAGCCGCAAAAGTATGTCATGACACAGTATGACATTATGTCCTCATTGAGACGGCAGATGCTGAAATCACTGCGAGTGTTGTTAGTATGTAACGTTAGTAAACAAAACCGCGTGCCATTCATTCATTCATTCATTCACACAGAGACTCGCAGAACATGCAGGATTCATATTTAAATCGACTTTTGCGGCTTAATATTTACAGATACTAGTCCATAATGCGATTTGATTTAAGTGTAATGACCTACTTTTGATTAATTCATCCAAACCTTGACAAATATCATGACATACCGTGTTAAACTGTAAATTCCGTTTTTAAACTAGGTTCCGCGATTCCGTCCGCATTTTCTGCATCGCGGAAATCATACGGCCCTATGTTTCAAGAACCGACCGGGTTGACCGGGTACTCGGTACTTGAAAAAACCTGGTACTGTGACGTTTTCATTTTTTTAGTACCGACTTGGTACCGAAGCACCGGGTCTTTTGACAACACTATAAGGCAGTGATACTCAAATCTGGCTCGCGAGATCCACTTTCCTGCAGAGTTTAGCTCCAACCCTGATCAAAACTCACCTACCTGTGATTTT